>LSSL01003599.1:0-15092 GCA_001953115.1 Smittium mucronatum | reverse complement strand
CTCTTTTATTAATTTTTTTTTGATCAAATCAAAAAAAGAAAATTCAAAAAATAAATTTTTTGAGTAAGCATGATTCGGTTAAAAATAATTTCAAAGTAAATTAATTTTACCCCAATAAAATTAAATTGGTTAAAATATAATATAATATAAACAAGTGGTTTCAAATTTAATTGGTATCAATATTAGGAAAACCAAAAATGTCAAAAACTTGATTCCTTTTATATAAAATGTGAATATGTTTTATACTTTTCTAACTTTTGGTGTATGTGTTACACATTTAAAGCATTAAAAAATCTCAAAACTATCAATAAAATTTTCGAAATTCCCATTCGGCATTCTATAATAAAAACAGAAAAAAGTTGCATATACTTAATAAATTTTACTTTTAATAATTCAGCTTTGAAAATTAGAAAAAAAATTAGACGCGCATTTACATAAATACTAGTAAATTTTGATAATTTAATCTCTTTTTGACATCTAAAAAAAGCGAAAAATAATTATTCAGCGTTTTTCTAATTAAAACCATTATAAATGTATCAGTAATTAGTTGCGCAGCATAAGTTTTATCAAAAAAGTTCGAAATTAATTTAAAAGGTTTTTATATCATTTTTTTTATCATTCAAACATTTTTTTATCATTATTGGGAAGGTATTTTTTATCATTTTTTTAAAAATAATATATATATTAAAGATACAGATTTTTGTGATAGGCAGGATTTTAATATTTCTCCTTCAAAAATATTAAATTATTTTATTATTTGTTTTTTTTTACTATAGAAATATCAAATCATTATTAAATAATTATTATTCTGTGACTTTAAATATCTTATCCAAATTTTTTTACAAAAAAAAGTATTTTGTACTAATTACTTGTTTCTTTTCTTCAGCTTTTTTTTATTTAATAATTAAGATAGTAAGTGAACAGTTTTAAACTAATATAAACACAAATTTCATAAGTATATCTAATAAATTTTTTATAAGAACAAAGTAATATAATTACTATATAAAAAAATTTAAGATTATTTATAATTAAAGATTGTTATAATTATCGCAGTCCTTAAACCTATAAATTTCCTGTAATTAAAATTAGCCTAGGAATCGAGTAATTTCATAAGATATAATTTTTGGATATTGATTATTTTTAAAAAAGCTTTTTAAAATTTTACTTATCTTATATATAAATACATTTTTTTTTATAAAATCACAAGTAACTGAATTTTTATTTTTTGAATAATATGATAAAGTATTGAAATCACATAGTGACTATTCTCCAAAGCGATAAATTTTTTCTCTAACTATGAAAATTAATGAATCCAAATATGCAAAAAAGTGCAAAAAAGTGATTCCAATCATAAAATACTGTGCCTTCAAAAGTGAAATATTATTTTTAAAAGTGAAAAAAAACCTCCAAATAATGAAAAAATGCATCTCTAAAAACGCAAATTCATTTTCTAGTTATCAAATCTTCTACGATAGAAAGTTTATTTTTTCTCAAATGATTTCTATATAATAGTGTAGCTTTTAAATTCAAATATTTTTAAATTCAATCCAATCATGGAATTTTCGTATGGATATGGATATGGATATGGATATGGATTTTGATATGATTGTATTATTTTTGAAAAATCACAATACTTTATATATTCAGCGGTAATAATTATATGAAATGAAAAAATATTATAAAATTTTATTCCTGCATATTAAACTATAATTCAACTTGAATTCGTTTTATAAAATAGAGAATAGTATTAAAACTAGCCGAGTTTTTTTCTGATCAAATTCTGCATAATCAAATTAGAAAAATTCGGAAATTGATTCAAAATTATGAAGAAATTCAAAAAAATCCTATAAAAATTTTACTCTGTCATAAATAACAAAATTAAATATTTTTATGACTAAAAACAATTAGATTTTAAGATTTTTTATTTTTTAAGAACCTAAGCTGATCCGTAATATCTAATGCGTTCATTGCCATTGTTTTCTCTGAATATTCTACCTTTGATTTTTCTATGAATTTTATCTGAGAAAAATATTTGTATTTAAAAGTTCCTGCATTAGCTCAAAAAATAGTAATAAGTGGAATTTAGTAAAAAAATGAATAATCTAGGGATGCAAACGGGGAGTTGGATGGAAATATGTTATTTTTTTTAAATTAGTTTTTATAAATTTTCAGTAAAAAAAAAGCGGAACGCAGTCATAATAACTAAAACCAAAGGATTCAATGCTTATAAATTTTTTGGAATAATTGAATAATGCTTAGTATTATCAAGAAAAAAGCAAGAATTAAATTTTGAATATTCAAGCTGACGTTTTTATCCAGAAAATTATTAATAATGGGAAATCACAAAACTAAAAATAGTGACAATATCCGACTTCGCAAAATAATTGAAGTAATCAAAAAATCTATTTTATCCGGTCTTATTTTTTTAACTATTATAATAAATTGTATTATACCAAAGAAAAATTATTGGGGTAAAAATTATTTTATGAAATAATAATTTTCGGAATTATTAAGGTCATGATTTTTTTGAAAGTTATCTTTTTAGGTATTAAAAAAGAATTGGATATATTTAAAGAGCACAATTAATATCAATAAATGAGAAATTTTATGATTAGATTCTTAAAATATGTAATAAATTTTGCCTAAATTCATTCGTTTTACTCAGAAAAAATGATTCAATAGAAAATAGCTTTAGATTAATAGTTCGGGATATACTTTTTCTAATTAGGCTTTTTATAAAAATTTACCTCTCCTATTTTGGGCTTGCCAAAAAATCTAAACGCAAAAAATATACTATATTAATTTCTCGGGTAAGAAAAATTCATAATTTTTGCTTTAAACAATTTTATATAAGTTGAGTTATATTTTTTTTGCAATCGCCTAAATAAACCAAGACTTCTTTGCATTATTAATAAATAAATTTGCTAAAATTTATCCCCAAACCTATTTCTCTGTATTCATTTTTTTAAGTAAATATTTTATCAAATAGGCTGAGTATTTTCGACAAAGATTTGTATTTTAAAAAATCAGTTTTAATTTTAAATTATTATCATTTTCATTTTCATTTTTGATAAGTTTTTTTTAATAAATTTCTCGACTTATATTGAAAAAAGAAAATTTTTATATTTATTTTTTTAAATAGCGAAATTAGGAATTTGAAGAAAACCAAAAAAATTTTCCCTAGTTCAAATATCATTTTATCCATAAAGGATAATTTTTGATTTGATAAATTCATATTCTAAGTAAAGTTTAAGGAGCATAATTATTAAAAAAATTTCCGTTTTTCTCAAAAAAATCTCCATGTTATCTAATAAAATTTTTTAATTTTTTATAACAGTTAATTTTTCATATAGATTTTTTATCACTGCACAGAGATCAAATGCTTTAAAAAAATCCACAAATCGTCCCAAAAAATCTATATAATGAATTATTGGTGTATATTAGGAATTTATATAAACTCAAAGAGCGTTAAAATAGTATTAAATGATATTGTCCATCAAAAATTATGTTATCTTCACTAATCTGCACTTCAGATTTTATTATTTTTTTAAAAAAAAAATAAATTTATAGCTCATTTATATTATAAATAAATGGAATCAAAAGTTTATATTTTATTTTTAATATATATTAGTGTACATGATTATATATAATATCTGCTAATCATTATTTCTGTTTATCTAAAAGTATTTTTTGATTCAAAAATTTCTATTATTTCGCTTATAGCCATAATTATAACTCATTTTTTGGTCTTTGAGAACATCCAGTGAAATAGTAAAACGTTTATAACTAAATTTTGTATGAAAATGACTTAAATTTGCCTTTAATTTTGATAGCTTTATTTTATTTTTTTAGGAATATCTAGTATAAATAACAGATATAAATTATGTGCAGTATCTTTTCTCTCAATTAATAGTCGCAAATTTAATCTTTGATTGATTCAAATATTTTATAGTATTCTAATATCGCTTTATTTTTTAACTAAAATATTCACGGTGAATAAAGATGACTGGGATTTATTATTAAATACTGCTTTAAAAAACTCAAAAAAATTAATTGAATTGATTATCTTGGTTTTTCATTTGCCTCTGTAATAAACCATAGCGAAATCGTAATTTCATGTACTGTCTAGCTGTGCTAGTCCATGTTTAGATAATATAAATAGAATATTAATAAACCGATATTTAAATATTCTGATTTATATATAAACAAGATTTTCAGCTTTTGTTATCGGATAATGAAAAAATACAGTTCATACTGAGAGTATTGGATAGTAATTTTTTTATTTTGGGGTTAATAAATGAGTTTTTATAATCAATTTTGGACTATCATACTTCAGTGTTAAATAAAATGTGGAAAAAAATGCACACTGTATCTTTTTTGAAATTTTTTAATATCTAAATTGAAAAAAAAACAATGAAAGTCCGTTTTTTTCATTCTCTTACAACTAAAAAAGGCAGTTAATGACCACATATTAAAATTAGACAATATTTTTATGATGAAAATATTCAAAAAATATATATAGTAAAATCGGATTAAGAATTGAAAAAATTTACAATATAAAAAAATGCATTTTGCGATTTCAGCTTTTCGAAAGTTTTTATAGAAATTTTTTCTTATTTTTAAAATCAATTATTATGTTAGATTAAATATGTTAACCAAGAAGTTGAATCATTTTTTGGAGGTTAATTAATTAAATATTTATTAATTTTGTTCGCTTTTGTTAAATTCTAAGTGAAATAAAATATATTACACAATCTAAAAGATTCTAAAATGCAGAAATAATATTTCATTAAAACCGTAATATAATATCGGAAGAAATTTTAGATTAATTCTAAAAAAAAAGATATAATAATCGATAATCCTAATAAAAATGTTATAATATATTATTTTATTATTAAATATGCATAAAATATATGTTGTTATATTTATTTTTTCCTCTTAAGCATCAAATAGTATGTATTATTTTTGTGAAATTCCTTTTTTTAGCTTTAATATCGTATCAAAATGATGGAAAAATACACATGGCTTTTTAATAAAGCTTTTATAACTCGATTTTTGGTAGATTTTTAAAATTCTGAATATTAAATTTGGCTTTTAAAATGATTCCAGGCCAAAAATAAGGTGTGTTTTTTTTGGAAATTTTTTATTACGCCATCGGTCGTACAAATAAGATTTTATTAGCTTTTTAATTTCCACTGGATAATCGTATCAATATTAAATTTTAAACAAGAATAAAAAATTCTTTATGTGATTTCAGAAAATTAATCTTTTAAACACTCTTTTTCTGATTTTTTCTCTTATAATAATTTTTTTTTATCATTCATTTAAAAAAAGCACTTAATCAAATTTTATTCTAATATACAATTTAAATTAAATTAGAAATCTTTATAAACTCTTAAAAATGTTACTTATTCAAAATTATCTAAGGAAAAGGCTTACTAAAGAACATGTAATAAATATCATACTTTTTATTTTTGATTAGACTTCTAGTTTTATTTATTAATTTTTTTTTTTGGGATAAATCAAATTACAAAGATTATTTAATCTCACATTTCGCATAACAAATAGTCCATACTTCAAATATAAATTGTAAAAAGTACAAATATTATTGATAAAATATATAAAAACAATACTTTTAAAAATAAATTATACTAAAATAGAAAATTATTAACCAAAGAATAAAATGAAATTTAATTTTAATAACTTTTAAATAACAATATTTTTAACTAAAGCTAGGGTAAGAACTTTATAATATGTAAAAAGAATTAGAAAATCATCAAATAATGATAAAAAAATGTTTGAATGATAAAAAAAATGATATAAAAACCTTTTAAATTAATTTCGAACTTTTTTGATAAAACTTATGCTGCGCAACTAATTACTGATACATTTATAATGTTTTTAATTAGAAAAACGCTGAATAATTATTTTTCGCTTTTTTTAGATGTCAAAAAGAGATTAAATTATCAAAATTTACTAGTATTTATGTAAATGCGCGTCTAATTTTTTTTCTAATTTTCAAAGCTGAATTATTAAAAGTAAAATTTATTAAGTATATGCAACTTTTTTCTGTTTTTATTATAGAATGCCGAATGGGAATTTCGAAAATTTTATTGATAGTTTTGAGATTTTTTAATGCTTTAAATGTGTAACACATACACCAAAAGTTAGAAAAGTATAAAACATATTCACATTTTATATAAAAGGAATCAAGTTTTTGACATTTTTGGTTTTCCTAATATTGATACCAATTAAATTTGAAACCACTTGTTTATATTATATTATATTTTAACCAATTTAATTTTATTGGGGTAAAATTAATTTACTTTGAAATTATTTTTAACCGAATCATGCTTACTCAAAAAATTTATTTTTTGAATTTTCTTTTTTTGATTTGATCAAAAAAAATTAATAAAAGAGATAATACTTTTATATAATATATTTGTAGTGTTAAAGGAAATTATTAATAAAAATCCGTAATAAATACAATAAGCTAGATATATATACTTTACAAATTCAGAATAACTATTTAAAACATATATTTTCTAGAATTTTGAGAATTTTGAAAAAATTACGGAAAACATAAATATAAATATAGCTTCTATTCAAATTTTAATGCGATCTATTAAAATTAAGGTTATTATTATCGAAGGAATGTTTATAAAAAAGGATTTTTTGTATATAAATAATATTGAGTTTTTTTAAACAGCAAGCCTTATATACTAAAGACTTGAAAATCGATTTTATATTAGTAGTAAATACGTCACTATGCATCATAAAATATTAATTAATCCAGCTTATTTCCAAAAAAAAAAAAATCCAAATAAAATAGGACTGATATCATTACTAAATTTAAAATCGATTTAGAGATAAAAATATCCTTTTGTAATATTTCGGTAAGAATTTAATTTTTAATGGTGTTTTTTCAAAAAATTTCAAGTTTTTGAAAAAATATTTATATATATTTTACCAATAAAATTAAGATTAAGATGGGGAAGAAAAAGGGGAAGAAAAGGAATAGAAAACATTAAATTATATTTAAGTCTTTTAAAAAACCACCAGGATTAATTTTTAATTTGTAAATTCTTTTTATGAAAACCTTTTTTTCATAATGTAAATATTCTTTTTGTTATAAATAAATAGGTTAAATAGTTTGTTTTTTTTACAAAAGCTGGAAAAAATATATGAAACCTGGAAAATTGCGCAAACTCTGGAAAATATGAAAAGAATCTATTTTTTACCAGTAATTTGTGTCCTTAAATTTCATAAAAATTTCGCAAAAAATTATTTATAGACTTAATTGGACCATTTTTTCGACCTCATTCATCCCTTATTTATTCCAAAAAACGACCTTATATTTTTTATTCTATTTTTGAAACCCAGGAATATTCTGAATCTCTTTTTTTTGCTAGTTATCATTTTCTATTTGACAGTTAACTATGCTAACCAAATTATTAAGAATTATAGTAAATCGGATATTTTAACTATATGATAGCGATAGCAATAATTTAGCCACTTGTTCTAAAGGGGTAAAAATGAGATATGTCTATTCGATTTAATATTTGTGAAACGGATAAATAGTCACTTCTATAAACACATTATTTACAATATAGCATAGATTAAGTTAATATTTAGCCAAATAAAAAAAATAGACAGTGTTTTTATTTCAAAAAAATAATTGCGGAATTTTTCCGAAATTTATGCAAAAAAATGACTGGTAAAAAGTAGATTTTATACATGTTCTCCTAAATTTGAGGAAATTTAAAGATTTTCTCTATCAATTGACTCCAACCTTAAATATTTATTTGCAATTTTCGGTTAAAATTAATAGGTAAAAATATTCATTTTTAACGGAAAAACCAAAACCAAAAATAAAAATAAAAATTTTGAGGATATAAATATGGAAATTGCTTAATAGTTTATCGACCAATAAAGATAGATTTTAGTGCTATTAACTTACTTGAAATTTTAAACAATGCTTCAATCACCTATTTTTCATAATCAGGGGGGAGGGGTAGGTTGCCAATAGAAAATTTTCGTTTCTCTAAACTAAAAACATGTGTTTATGGCTCAATTTTTTATTTAGAGTGGTAAAAAAGTATCTAGAGTTTTCAATGAGAAAAACGTAAGTACTTAAATAGTCACGCTACCATAAATAATCTTTTTTATCTAATAGTTGAATATATTTCCATGATTAAAATGATATTATACTCCCAGTAATACAAATCCAGAATAATTATTTTTGATATTTTACCATAATCAAATTTTCTAATACAAAAATAAGAAATAATTAAAGATATACTACTAATATTGAAATACCTTGTCGTGTTTTAGGAGCTTAATAGTGTACTTTTCTAAGTACACTAGACCAAAAATTCACACAGCGTTGTACTATTCTTGGTTGTGAATAGTGGAGAAAGCGCACAGAAATTCTGAGGACAGCGATTCCAGAGAAGGATCATATAGAAACAGGAGAAACCGATATTTTAGTACAGCTGAGGGACACTCTAGTGCACAATTACAGCGTTTTACAGTAAGACTTATCTTAGCGTCTAGTAGCTATTTGTAGGAAAACCATGTTTATCAATCTCATTTTTGGGTAGGGGCCTAATTTTATTAATCCTTTTAGAAGTAGGCTCTGACTAGGAGCTCAGTGGCTTCAATGAACTACTTTTCATTGAAAGAGAGCTTAATTATTGGCTGCATGTAATCTAAGTCATACACCTACTTGAAACAATGCCAGGGTGGGCCTTTCGGTTGGTAGATTTCACCCTTATCCTGTAGATACACAACCGGTAGTCCCGCAGAAGTACTTATTACATTTATGATAATAGTCTTTTCTATACGCTCTTTTCTTTTTTTCATATTTTTTAGTATAGTTTTTAATGACGTTATCTTACAATAATATTCCGTGATACAAAAAAAATAATTAAAGATATATTTTTTTTAAAAAAAAAATCATCAAAGCACCAAAATATCTATTGCAACATTAAACGTAAAATTACAGATAAATTTCCTCTACAGCGGGGAATAGGATGTGCCAATTTTTTTAATTGAAATTAAAGATTTTGAGCGCATATATATTATAAAATTCTAGGATATTTAATTGAATAGATTTCGATAATATTAAATGGTATCTCTGAAGCAATGCTACTAAAAATGCCTAGATAGTCACGCATATATATCATACTGTAATTTAAAAAACGTACTTTTCATACTACCATTAACCGCCGATTTCAAATATAACAACTCTATTTTTAACGATTTTGTCTTCCTTTTCTACTACTAAAATGCACAAAATTCGAAAAAGAAATCTTGGATGTAGCAATTTTATTTTATTTTTTTTAGATTTTCACTACTATAAAGAAAATGAATAATATATATATATTGTACAATTATAAATGTGAAATTTGGAGTAAAATTTCCTATTTATAATTAATAAAACCATTTTGAAACTTAATTAAATTTTTTAATGCATTAACGCGGCTTTTTTTTAAAAAAAAATTATAATTTGATAATTATTTATTTTAAATAAAGTCTGAAAATAAAAAAAGCAGAAGTTAATCTATTAAAAAATGAAGTTAGATATTTTAATAAGACATGTCTCAAGCTAATATAGTTATAATTTTTTGATTTCAATTGCTTTTCTTGATTATTACAATTTCCATTAATAGTAAAAATATTATTGAAGCTAAAAATGGCAAAATTTTCCAGATAGAAGAGATACATTAGTAAAAAGATGAAAATGAACTAAAAAATTGTATAAAATTTCACAAAAAATGTCTAACTTATTTTATTTTTTGGCATAATGTATTTCTTTATACACTATTTTTATTCAGAAGGTCTCTCTTTTATAAATAAACATTAAAAAATTCAAATCACATTTTCTAATTACAGGAAAAATATAAGCGATACTTTATTTATATTTCGGAAATATCATCGATTAAAAAACGAGTAGTGATTATTTTGAAGTGAAATTTGTCTTTAAAGTAAAAAAAAAAACAAAAATCGTAACGAATGTCTTTTATAGAAAAATAGTTCGATTTTTAAAAGGCACAACTTGCAGATTTATTGATGCCGTTATTTTGAAAGGTGTATAATTTTGTATATAAATAAATGTCTTCTAAGTAAAAAATATGTTATTATTGAAAGATTATGTTTTGGGAAACAGATTTTGATGGATAAAACGCACTAAAGAAATCAAAATCAACAAACTGTTACAAAGCAGACTTATATAAAAGAGGATAAAATTGATCCAGCCAGGACTCGAACCTGGAATCTCTTGATTCGTAGTCAAGCGCCTTGTCCATTGGGCCACAGGACCAAGTTTGGAGAACCAGGGTATCGATCCCTGTACCTCTCACATGCTAAGCGAGCGCTCTACCATTTGAGCTAGATCCCCAATAACTGATTAGAGTGGGATTTGAACCCACGCCCCCGAAGAGACCGCGGCCTTAACGCGGCGCCTTAGACCAACTCGGCCATCTAACCAATTAGAACCTGACGCGAGGGTCGAACTCGCAACCTTCTGATTAGAAGTCAGATGCGCTATCCAATTGCGCCAGCCAGGCATGTTTTTCTCGTCTAAAAAATAAATCATAATATATTTTTATTTTTGCATGTGTTTGTGCATTAAGAGATTTACTTAAAGACACGTAAGATAAGCAAATCAATTTAATATTTTTATTGTTCATATGTAGTTCGTGCAGATCTCTAAAAATAGTGAGTCATAATCATGTCGCTCAAAGTGCACTTATATATCAAAATAGTAAACTAAGAATGGCATAAATATGCAGATGTGACAACTATGATCCAGAGAGGATTTTTGGCCTAGAAATTCTTTGTCTCAATAGTTTATTTTAATAATCCAAATACGTAATTCTTAATATTTTATAAAACTCTTCTGAAGTATTAACACACATATCAAGCAAAGGGTGAAAAGTCACACTCTCAAGAAAAGGATTGTAATCAATACAAATTCTTTAATAACCAGTGTTTTATAAGAGAAATTATACGAGATTTTTTTGCTGCGTTATATGTTATATATATTAAATTTCATTTTAACTGTGGCCATGATTTATAAAATTCAGCTTCTCTAGGATAAATTAATTGTTTAGAAAAAAAATTTGATTAAATTTTTGTTTATATATGTTTCAACATAAAACAGTTTTAAAACAAAGTAGTAGCAAATAAAATCTCAAATATCAGGTTTGCTTTTAGTTGAATTTTTATATCATTAATGTTTCATATCAGGAATAACTTTATTAGTAACTTTATGGATACATATTTTTTAAAAAATTATCTTTAATTCCTATTCTACTTCTGATTTATTTAAAAATAAATATTTATACAGATAATAACTAATTAAGGAAAATGCATTTTGCGTAATAACTATACAAAATTATTTTTAATTTTAATTTCAAAGATACCTATTCCAAAACTGCTAATTTTATAAAATGGCTATAAATAGAGGTTGGATTTTTATAAAAAAATTGAATTAAATTGAATTAAATTAAACTGTACTGTACTGTACTGTACTGTGTTATTTTATTTTAAATAAAGTTCTTGGTTAATAAAAAAAAAATAGTACTGACTTGATTCGCTATTAATTAAATAACCACCTATTTGACGAAGTTCAATTTATTATGTCATAGCTGCGCTTTATAGGATATATTCCTTAATTTTTATTGATAGCAATAATATCTTTAGTCACTTTTATTTTTAAAGAGATAAATAATTTTTGATGCAATATTTAAGGAGTAACTTTCATTTTTACCACTTGTAAAAAGTACAAGTTAATTTATAAGGGAAAAAAGTAAATTTGGAGGATATTGAAAATAAGTAGTGAGGAAAAAGTATCAGCATATTTTTCGGTAGTTTTTTATTTTTTTTGTGTAAATTATAATTGGTTTAAGTTATACAAAAAAATATTTTTGTAAGGAAATTTCGGTCAGCTTTTTTAGAATATATTTTTTTACGATAAATAATATTATATTAATTTAATCAGAGAATAATATTTGTAAATTTTATGATCTCTAATATTTATATTCTAAATTCATTTAAATGTTTAATAATTCTTAAAATTAGCCTTTAATACTTATATTTCCATTGTTTTTTTGCTTCTAGTATTAAATATCTCAATAAAATCTAAAAAAATTACCATGATTTTTTTTAAGTTATCACAAAATTTCGGTGTATTTAATTATATATAATTAATTTGATATATTTACTAGATATTTTTGAGAAAATTTTCGGTTTATTTGCATAATTGAGTGTAAATTTTTTGGGATTATTCGCTTAAATATCCTGTTTTAGCATATTTTGAACTTTTACAATTAAAAATTATTTGATATAAATTTCGAACATCGTCTTTTATATGCACTTGGTGAATTTCGATTAACTTTTATTAACTATGAACTTTCATTTATTTGGTATTTATCCATATTATCCATAGTTACCAAAAAAATCTTATTTTATAGTTAATTACTGATATATTTTTTAATAAGAAAAAAATTAACACAAAAATGAAAAAATATAAGTTTTTCTCTAAATTAATTTTAGTTTCATTCTCTTATTTATAGACGTTATTTTGAATCATAAGAATATTTGACTAACAGCAGATATAAATAAATTCAAAAACCATCCTTAATTTTAGTTATTTCATTTAAAGAATATTTAATTTATTTCTGAAGGTTTAAACTTTGAGAATATATAACATATAGATTGATTAAATTCCTGATACTACTATTTGATTTTAAATTTCCTATAAAAAGTTTTTGCGGAATTTAATATCGAAAATTCCTCAAATTGGTTAGTTTGACTTCTTCATCCTTTATCTTATTTATAAATATTTAAAATTTCAATATTTAATAGTTATTATTTATTTAAAAAAATGAATATATTTTTTTTTGATACTCCAAATAATGATTATTACAAAAAAATTATATAAAGCTCAATGATATTCTTATTTTCACAATTTCTAATAAAAAATTAGTTCATTATATATTTTTCAATTTTGGATTAAAATGAATTAATTTAACCCTTTCGAACCCAAATTAGAATAAATATAGACCAATTATTGTAATTTTTATTCTGTTAATTCTAATATATTAAAAATATCGTTGTAAAAAACAAATATTATTTTAGATGTTTCATAAAATACTAATACAAAATCAGACTATTTTTAATCATTATACTTAACCTCCCTCCAATTAAAAACTTGATTTTTAAAACGTAATAAAATTGCACTTTTTTTATATAAAATCTGCAAAAAATTTATTTAAAATTAAAATAATTGCTTTTTACAGATAGAAAGATATTTTATTTTATAACACTGGAAATAATATATTGGTTCTTTTTTAATATTTATCCGAAAAATAGGTTTAAAAGTTAAAAATACAATATAATTTTATAAGCATTCCAGAAAAAAACTAGAAATTTGAAAATAACACATTTTTAGGATAAAATATGTGATAATGTCAAAATATTAAGTATATAAAAAAATTAGGACGAGAGTTGAAATGTGAGATTTTATTTGATTGATGAAAAATTTTGTGAATAAATAACATATAAAGTTTAGATATAGGAATTATAAATATTAATTAAAATAAAATCGGACTTAATAATCCATGATCGATAAATAAAATTTATTGAAAATTTTTAATTGAAAATATTTCATTGGATCTACAAGTATTTAATATTGGTATTTTATCTCTAAAATAAAGAAATTCTTCTATGGTCATTACTAGCCCCACACAACTATTTTCAATAATTTTTATACTAAAAGTAACTTAGACTAATATGTAATCTTAATATTTGGCTGCTGCACATAAATGAAATACCTGCGGGCAATAATCAGTAATGTTTTTTATTTATTTCATTTCAATTAAGAGCTTTGTTTTGAGCCATTTTAGGAAAATAATTTCAATTTTTAAACATGATATTGGTATTATTTGGATGATCTCAAGATATTATACACACTAACAAATTAATAATTACTAATCGCTTTTTTTAAAAAAAAGCTTCTAACGAAGGTTTTAACTCAATGCTAAGTTTTTGGTTGGTATTTTAAAATAGAAATATTTCTTTTTTATATTTATTTATGTCTAGTAATCATATATAATCGTATTAAAATTAATACGAATTATTTTTGCTTTTTAATATAATTGGTGATAAAAAATAAAAATATTTAATTACAAATAGTTTTTTTTTTAAATAAATATGATATTAATTATCCATTAACTATTATTTTCACTCGCAAATGAGTTTTATAACCCGAAATTAATAATATCCGATTTTTTTTTTAGAAATAAAACATTTCTTCTTTTATCTGACCGCGAATAGGATGATCTTTTTGATTTCCGAATTTTTTGTAATAAAAAAAAAGGTTAAAAAAACCTAAAAAAATCAATTATTATTTTTCACTAACGAAACAAACTATATGGGGTGTTATTCAACTCTTTCTTCATTGGTGGAAAATTCCGTGCCATTTTGGTGGCCAATATTTATGCTAGCTTGATTTATAATTAAAGCATTAACATTCGGTTGGATAAATTGTTGAAATTGAAAAATGTGTTTGTATAAATTTAGATAATCAGAGAGACTATCAAATATAGAGACAAAAAGGTCGTTATATTTATTAAGAAATGGATAATTCAAATGAATTCCAATTAACTCCAATTCAATTATACTCTATCAAATTATATTCGTTTTCTTCAAGCGAAATTTTTTGTTCTAATTTGTTAGGGTTGCTAAAAATTTGATCTAATAGAAATTATGAAAAAATAATGGGTATTTTTTCTACAACAAAATATTTTTGAGATTTAAGAAATATCTTTTTGGATACATCCAAATTTAATTAGTATCGATTCTAGATTAAAAAAACCAAATTTAGCAAATTTAAAACCCCCAGAATTTCACTATGAATTTCTTTTTTTTTTCAAAGTGCCTATATTTAAATATTATGCAATTATATATTTATAAATATTTAATTATAATTAAATATTATTATAATAATTTTTCATTTTTAATATAACTTATAAATTTTTAGGAATTTATATTTGATTTTTTTTATTTAATAATATTATAAAACC
>LSSL01003594.1:0-13619 GCA_001953115.1 Smittium mucronatum | reverse complement strand
TTGATCGACATGGCTTTCCTACAAATAGCTGTTAGACGCTGAGATCCGTCTGACTGTCGAACGCTGGACTTGTGCACTAGACTATGTCTCAGCTGTGCTAATCGATTGTTTCCTCCTGTTTCGAGATGGTCCTCCTCTGGAATCGCTGTCCTCCGAATCGCTGTGAACTGTCTCCACTATTCCCAACCAATATGGTACAACGCTATGTGAAATTTTGGTCTAGTGTACTTTGAAAAGTACACTATTAAGCCCCTAAACCACGGCAAGGGATTTCACTCTTAGGGGCATACAAAAAATGAAATTCATAAATTTTTGACACATTGGAGCACTGCTAGATATAAAATAAATAATTTCAGATTTCTATAAAACCGGGAGGGAGGTAAAAAAGCCCTGGGTACTCAAAAAAATCGAAGAGAAGAATTTGATTTCCAGCGAAAAAGTTACACGAATTTGCTGAAATTTAAAAGAAAAAGCCCTATTAGAAATGTTATAACATCCAGTAAGCTAGGTTTTGCTATTGGGGATATGGACTTGCAAATTGGGGAGGGGGGGCATTTGCGAGTGAATATATTTTGGTTTCAGGTATTACCATACCTTTAATACTTTATAATACCAATAAAGCCCTATACGCATTCTAAAAAAATACAACAACTTGAAATCATTATCTAAATCATAAACATATTTTAAATTTGCTTATATATACCTAAAAAAAAATTCATACGGACGTCACATCAATAGAATCCGTGATTTTAAAAAACGGACGATGTATAAAAACTAAATGGCAATGAATATCCGAAGGCAGTGCTGGTAGTGACCGATTCAAGTGAATAATTTGCGATAAGAGGATTGGTAATAGTTGAATATGAAGATGCTAAAAGTCATCTGTGGGTTTTAAGGGTAATGCAAAAAGCTATTCAATCTATAGGATTATATTTTAACTCGGAATAATTTATTGAAGACTCTGCCCCGAAAATTTCAAGAGCAGTAGAAGAATTTAGATCTGGATGTATATGAATAAACTTCTTGGCTGATGTGTACAAGAGTGTCAAGAATATTTCCGAATTATTTTCTGATCTCTTAATGATTAATCGTATTCAGGCGTTAAAAATCACGGGAATTTTAAATGGAATATTTATATTTATAAAAAAAAAATGATGGAATTCAAAGAAATTTAGGATATTGTGCGAAAATTTGAAGATAATCGTGTAAAAAAATAGAAATGGTAACAGGGGGCTTATTTGTTCTTACCCAGCACTAAAAACTTTTCAGAGATATTTAATATGACCATGAAAATCAGAAATATTAATCGAAAAGAAATCAAATTCAATTTTTTTTATGGAATCGTGTCTTTCAATTTTAGGTGATGTTTAGCTTAAAAAATGTGATTTTTACAGACCAGTTTATGATAATCAAAAGTTTATTGGAGGCTTGGGGGAATTTATTATAGTATTAATTTGAAAATTTTAGAGATGAAATCACGGCATCTTAGGGCAGAAATTTGGATATAGTTTTCATGATTGATTATGGACAAAGAGAGTTGTGTAATCCTACAACATTCTGAGATATTTTCAAAAAATTACAAATGAGTATGCTTAATTAACAATCAAAAGTTAATTAACGATCGATACGAGATAGGTCGGAAAGAAAAAGTGCCAAAGTGTTTATAATATTCTTTAAAATAAGGATATATATATTATAAGGATGGAGTGGAAGTGACTGAAGACCTAAAGTAAATTTCATCTACAAAAAACTTCACCTAATTTTAGCACAATTAAAATTCAATATTGAAAAATGGAAAAAAAATGCATCCTTTACAGAAATATATTTATTTTAAATGGTGATATACCATTAATTTGAAGATTTACTAGGCAAAAGCGTTAGATGAAATGTCTTGTAGATCTTCAGTCCTGATAACGCTCATTGGGATACGACCAACAGTTCTAAGCACACTGCGTTTGCAGAATATAAGCTTTTTTTAAAAAAAATTAACGCCTTTAGTTTCCAGTTTTGATACTCACTGATCAGTTCAGGAGGCCTCTATTCAAAAATTTATTTGATAACATCGGTTCTGTAATTTTCATTTTTCTAATGTAATCCATTCAAAAAACCCCATATTGAGGCCCTATCCATATGGGTTGATTTTTTTTAAAATATTCATTGATTCACCATGAATTAGTTTTACAAGATATAACTAAATAGTACCTCGCATCAATTAAACTCCGACTTATATAACTTTTCAAACGACCTTTTGGGGGTTTATATTTTAACAAAAATGCTAAATTTCTGGAGATATTTTTTTGACCTAACGTGAATAGTGATAAGGTGTTCCAAGTAAATTAACCACACTCGAACATTAAATCTCAATAGCAGGATTTCTTGACCTTCTTTTATTCATAAAATTAAGTCTAAATGGGCTTTGGAGGCTTTCTAAATCACATAATCTCAATTGTTATTATTAATTTCTCGGAATGTTTATTTAAACAATACTACTAAACATACTTTTAAAATCTACAAGTAAAAAAAAACAAATCGAAAAAATCTTTCACCCTACACCCCTCCACAGTTCTAGCTGCTCCGTAACACTGGGAATTGGTTCATGGGATATACTTTATTATTGACATTGACAATGAAAGTTAAGACTTTTGGAATTTCTTCTAGAAAGCTTTTCTTTACAATGTTTCAACCTATTTTTTTTATCAATTTGGCTTTAGAATTATTTTAGACTATTGATTCGATACATAAAAAAAGACCGGTTAGCTCTAGTAATCGGTATTTCATTTTCTTGCGTTAACTGAGCACCATTTAGCAGCTGATTCGGTATCGAAAAGTTAATAGGCACCAAAAATAGGTTATTAGCTTTTTCTGGGTCCATATTCCACTTTCCTCACTGTAAATACAAACTACCAAATTATATTGGTTTAGCGATAAATTATCCAATGGTACAAAAGTGTTATAAATACGGTGTTATGACTGATTGAAAGGTGAAAGTCACTTTTGAAACACTGGCTCTGAAAGTGTTTATGCACTAGAACCCTAAAATATTATTAGATATGGGAGATTCTTTTCAAGACCAGACTGTTCTTTACTATTTTAATTACTGGATGAAAATTAATTGATTTTTACTCCAAACCAATAAATTTGTGAATACATGCTGATTCTGATAACATTTCCCATTATTCCAGTAGAAAAATTCTTTGTCAATAGGAATTACCCAATATTTTTATAAAATATCAATCTAGCATATTTCCAAATTAGGAAAATAGTAAATTTTAAACCGAGAAGTTCAGCTCTCAAAAAGAATCTCCCATATAACTCGATAAAAAAACTTTCAGGAGTGTTGCTAATCTATTGGATCTTTATAAATATATATCGAGTTAATTTCAATTCTCTAAAGAGCTGATTTAATCTGATCCAAATAAAGACCAGTAGAAAACAACTATTTCAACTGAAAAAGTTGTACAAATAACTAATCTTAAGCACTCATTGGGTGAGAGGCTTGAATGATCGTGAACACAGATTGAAATGTGTACAGCAAAAAGCAAAACGTAGCGGTTATTGGCCCATACCTAGCAGGTTGATTGTTGTAACCAAGCAACTGAAAACCCCATAGAATTGACCAATCGGAATTTTTGACAATACAAAAACAAAAAATACGAAAAATAGCCGAAATATTATTGAAGAGAATATATACAAATGAGTCTAATAATGAAGTGAAATGTCATAGAATAAAAATATGATGAGCCAAAGAAAAAAATTGGCTAGTGAGAAAATGAGAAATGCATCACAGTGAAAAGAACTTTCATGGCGTTAATAGTAACCGTTTGTAGGAGTGTGGGTACGAGTAACGGGCTCTGACTGACACATACTAGCGTTAGACAACCCTGGTCGCAGATCGAACCTGAGAGAGCTGTCATTATACGAGGGGAAATAACGATTGCTTTCCTTAACATTAGATCCGGTTGGCGAACTTTCAAAGCAAGACTGGATCTTTGAATCATTGCGGTATAGCGTAGAGGGAGAGGGAGCGCCAGAAGAGAACATATTATCTGCAAATTGGTTGAAGTGATCGGGAGAGTACCTGGAATTATTTGAGCTATCATCAGAAACAGCATTAGAATCAGAAGAACTGTGAACCATCAAGTGCTTCTTAAGACTAGTTTTGCGAGTAAACCGTTTTTGACAATTTTTAAAATCGCAATGATAAGGACGATATCCAGTATGTATGCGACGGTGACGAGCTAGTGAAGACGACTATTTAAAAGAAAAAAATACAAAATTAGAAATTGAAAAAAGAAATTTAAAATTACAGCAATCAATAAAAGGTTAAAGTAGCTTACATCACTAAAACTACGGGAGCAAACTTCACAAGAGTGAGGCTTTTCGCCGGTATGGGTCCTAATATGGACTTTAAGAGCGGACCTTTGGATAAAACTTTTGTTACAGCTAGGCCAAGAACAAACGAAAGGTCGCTCCCCAGTGTGTATGCGTATGTGACGAAGAAGATCAGATTTTCTAGCAAAATCTTTGTTGCAAGACTCCCAATCACATTTAAAAGGTTTTAATGAATTGATATCGACATCTTGCGGGAGGAAGGCACCAGACATAATTGAGTTTGACTTTTTAGTAAAAGGAGCAGAAGCCTGTTCACAAAGAAGATCGCAGACATTCATTTTTGTAAAAGGATTAAAATATGTGAGGAAAAAAGCGGTTAAAGATTGCGATAGAGCCTAATTAATGAAAAGATGACACAAAAGTCTACAATAAGTGAGGGTATCAATTAGGAGCAGAAATACTAGTGACAAAACAAAGACAAATTACAAATGAAAAAAACAAATAGTTCAAATTGTGAGTGAAAAAGTAAAAATCAGTCTCAGAATAATGAAATTAAAAACAGAGCGTGGGCGATAAAAGAGTTAAAGCAGTAGGAAAGGTATTTATATAAAGAATCAGACAATGCCGCGGGTTTAGGACAGATTTATGCGATGGAGGAGGCGGGAGGCTAATCGATACTTTATACGACATTCTTCACAAAACGATGACCATTTTCATTCTCATACGATAAATCGCCACTCGTCCACTTTTTCCCTTTTGAGTTTATAGCCATGCAAATTCCGAATGGTCTGTGTCAGTCGGAACCAGCAAATGCGATTGGTTGCCATTGGATGTGCATTGCGCTTTGAGACTATTTGATGGAATATTTCCGTTTGGGGTGGGGGAGGGGCCATATGGCAAGCTTATTGGGGGGAGGGACATCGATAAGAAATAAAGATTCATGACAAATTGAATGTTCAGATTGCCTATAATTATTTTTATTTGGCGAAATTTTGTAATAGGATATATTACTTAATTGACGACAATTAGCTGTGCTCTGCAGGACGCTGAAGGGGATATAGCCGGCTTGAATTCACAGGGCATTAAAGATTAAGGACATTGAGCAATAATGGACAGGACAACAGAGGCGAATGCAGTCAAACACCACATTAGCGGCCAGTCTAGTCTTCGCAATTTGCCCACGAGGATCATCGCTTTTAAGCCGCCCTCAAACAGATGCTAAGTAATATGACCCAATCACAATACTGGCTCTGATGTTATCATGCACATAGGTAAAACTCTTCCATTATTTGGGAGGTTGGCATTAATATAAACCAATGATAAATGTGGCCTGTGATGGAGGCGAGATATAGACAGCGGGCATTGTATTGTATTGCATATCCTATTTTACTTTTACTGATGTAGATTAGTAATAGGTGGAGATATTAATCGTTCCTGAATTGGAAACTATTTTAAGCGCAGCCTATCTTTCACAATTATCTCATCGGCCAGCATTGCTAACTCGTGTCTAGTAATTGGACAATAATAATGCAGTATTTCTTCCGAGAAGATAATCTTCACAAATCGTTAGCCTCAGGTCTAAAGCATTTTTAAAGGCGGAATGTCTCCTCATTTTTTTTGAAAGAAGAATAGCCGCAATGATATGCCAAAACCAAATCAGTTTTTATGTCGTAAAACATTAGTAATTATATGCCAAAAAATCGACTTTCAGACCATTAAACATTAGTAATTATGTCAATAAGTCAATTTTCAGGTCACAAAACATCCGTAATTTTGCGTTTGTCTCTTTTAGGGGACTATAATTACACGTTAAAATTTTTTTTATTGTCACAAAATATTCATAATTGTGCGTAAAAATCTATTTTACTTCTTAAAAATGACTGCAATTATATGCCAATGTCATTTTTCAAGTCATAAAATGGCTGGAATTACATGCTTAATACCAAATCAGTTCATGCAGCAGTCGAATCAGCGTGGAAAGAAAAAAGTGCCAGCCTATAAATACCGGCTACCCCAAGTTCCCATTCATAACTGGTGGTCTAATAAACATAGACTTGACGCCAAAAAAAATAACAGACAATAAATTCTGTCATATGACGACTTGAGGCATTTGCACCAAGAGGCAAAAAATAAAATAGACAATATATTCTCAGAATGCAAGCAACAAAAGCGTTTTTTGGATGGTCATGTTTATAGGACTTCAAAAAGAAAGAGCTTGGTTTACATGACAACAATTAAGCTTGTCAATCGCTGCCAAGGGAAAATGCTCAAGAGGTTGAGAAATAAAAAAGCTTAGTGATATTAAAAAAAGTGAAAGCGTGTTGCCATTTTTAGAGTTGAATGATGACTTGGAGGGGATGGTTTTGAAAGTGTGGGGGATGGGAAGAGGGTAGGAGAGGAGAAGTGTTCGTGATAGAGTGAACTGCTAGTTGTTTGTGGTTATTAGGGCGTACCATTGTTTCAACGCCCATTTCATCCATTTACTCAATCAAAAATGAAATCTGATTTTTTATGACATGAGGCAAACCGGATGATTTGTTTGTTTGTAATTTTTATTAGGGAGTTTTATTGGAAAACTGGAATATTAGTTTGCTTCTTTTTTTTTTTTTGGAAAAGCCCCCTCGTATAGAGGGGTGGCTACATTTTCATAATGCTTAGGTAATCTTTTACATCTATGGCTATTTATGTTTAATAAGGCTGGTTTAAATAGGAATTATTGGTTGTGTTAAATTTATCATTCCCCAATGTAGAGTCCGCCATATAAAACTTGGCATTATGCGTTTTTAGGCATCTTTCTACGATTAGCATAATAATCGTAAATCGTATTGGCCACTGCTCATTTTTAAAGCTTCGTCTTCCTCTGCCCCCCCTCCCTTCTCCACATCTGATCTGGATAAACTATTAGTCTAGACAGAAAATGTCCATTGTACCACTGAGAATAAAGAGATGACTTTTTGGAAAGCAAATATCATCGCTATTGGTCCTTTAAGAATTTTTTTACTGAGAATTTTTCATTTAAGTCCTTAAAATAATAAACAGCCGATTTTATATAACTGAATGTGGTTGTAAAATTAAAGTGTATGGAACTTGGTTGATTGGAGGAAAGAAAAATTTTAAGGGAGTCATTCTGTGCAACTCATGAAAATTTCTGCCAAACCGGTTTGGTATTAATAACTCCAGAGTTGGATAAAGAATTGGCTCTCGGTTCCTGGTTGTTATAAAACTGAAACATTTAACAGCCTATTATATTTGCTGGATGCCTCAGGCTGCTTATTTCATATGTGAAAATATACGCTTTTTATCTATAGTTTGATGGCTATCTAGATTAGAATCTATTATTGGGCCTTTCTCCGGATGGCTACTGATAGTGAATCCAAGATATGGGTTTGGAAAATACTAAAATGGAGATTTTGTTTGAAAAAACATATTTAAAACATATTCTAAAATAGGTAAGTTTCAGCTAGATAAAATAGAATTGGTATTAAACGATGTTATTATTCGCTGAAAAATATAAAATTGACGTTGATAAGCTGTCCTAATCCGTCTTGTACATCCTTGGCTAATTTCATAAATTCGTTGCTAATTGAAGTTGGATGCTTTCATCTATTTTTTCATTCGCATAAATTACTCGATAAAAAGCTATCCAATAGGTTCTGAAATTCAATTTATCTATAAAGTACTTGAGCCCCTAACCTCCCACTATTAATACCGTTCAATTTTCCAATAGAATTCTACGTATGGATTAAAAGGTAGAAAACCAAGATCATGTTTTTTTTTCTTTTCTTTTAGGATTTGAAGATAATAAAAAATTATCTGTTTCTTAGTAAATGGCATGTTTGGTTCTTAGGGAACTTCCCCTATTTGAGAATACCAAGATATTTTCGGTTTAACTTCGTTACATCTTTACCAATAAAAAGCGTGAGGACTGAAGATCTGCAAATGAATTTAAAAAAAGTTTTATGGTGATTTTTTTTATTAAATTCAAGTGTTTGCATTTACTAATAATTTTCATTTACTTGGGCGGTAAAAACGAAGCTGCGCTAAACAACAACAAATCATGTGAGCATGCAGAATAAGCAGCAAATGAATCATAATATCTTTTACTTGTTGAAATCTCGGAATTCTGAGGGTCCACAAGTTTTTTCGAACCGTGAATTCAGCAATTGAAGTGTATGGTTTGGATTAAACATCAGCAAAATAAAAGTTGACGCTTTTGCTTCCCAAATCTGATTGCAGAATGGACTGCGATCTCTTTTTTTTTTCCTATTGCACCATACCACACACTCTCCGGCTTGAATGGACTGACTATTCTAAGCAACCCTATTTTTCTAATTATTTTTTTCCCGGAATTTCCTTTGTTCTTTAATCGAAATATTTTATTCGGGCATCAAATTTCAGCCATTTTGGAATTTTGAAATTGCGATGTTTTTTTTATATAGTTGAAGTGTTTTTTCTTCCCTAATTAGTGTCTTTCATACTACGAATGCTCTTCTCTTATTTAAATCAACTGAATTAATGCCTATTTTTCAATTGTGATTTTTTATTGAATTTCCTGTAATTTTTTATTTGTCTTTTTTGAACTTAGCTATTGGAACTATCCCAACTAATAATTGTGTTATTTTTTTTTTATTATTCACATATTTATTCGAATAGCTATTAATTGTATTGATTGGGATTCACGACTCTGAATCAATTTTGGGAACAACCCCAGGAGGTAAAAGCCGCATATTTGTGTTTCATTAGAAACAACAATGCATAGGATTTAGGCCTATCCAGATCTTAGCTTCTAAAGTTTGTGTTTACTTTTTCAAAAAAACCCTTTTTGCAGAATTTATTGGCAGGTATTTCATAAAGTTGGCAATGAATTCCACTCTCCATCACATTTAGCCCTTTTAGGTTGTTTGTCAGGGTTTTAGCGTAATCTAGATCTCAGCACCGATCCCATACTATCAACCGCATTATTCATCCAACCACAACATGTTTATAACAGAACCGGCTTCTGCATAGTGTGATTTATATAATCATTCCATTCAGTTTTGCTGTAATTAGGTATTACAATTGGCATCAGTCCATTGCAAACGTTCTCTTTTTTTTCTTTTCTATTTTGGAAAACCTTAATTATTTGTTGGCAGCATTTTCGGCTCTTTGACCAACCATTATATTCAAACTCAACCTCATGGTAAATAACCTCAATCGTTAGGTTATCTTGCAATATTTGTCTTTGTAATCACCTTTCTAATTGTGCGGATCCTTTTCATCTGTAGCGTCAATACTTCGTTTTTGTTTTTCTTATCGATACTAAATCGATTTCCTCGACACTTTGCTTTCAAATTGACAAAGAATGTGCTATAATGACGCTTTGTTCGCCAATCGACCTACCTCTAGTTTATCTGAATTGGAAGCATGACTGTCCCTCTTTCGTTTTGCTGCTGATACCACCCAATCAGTTAACTTTCACTGATGGAAATCGATAAATGGCGGTCTCCCTCAAATAATCGATGGTCTATAAATTCTTATCGATATGGAAATTAATCTTCCAATCAATAAACAACTGATCACATCAGCGTATATAATTCCCACTCAATATAATGTATGTATTGTACAGAAATAATCGATACCAATATCGATTATTGAAACTGTTACTACGTTTGGAAAATATTTTGTTTGGCTGATTTTTTTCAGTTATTACTCGAAATTACTATTTGTGATCTAAAGATCATCTGTGCTTCCCACTAACACCCGTACCACCTCCACAAATCTACTGTCCCTATCAGCTTCCCCGATTGCTTTGTTCATTTCCAAAACCCTATCCAACCACATGAGCACTTTTTTCCATTTTAGGTTTTATTTATCAGATATTTCTGTGTCTATCGATAATATATCACCACCCCAAATTCTTATCGATAAAATGATTTTAAAGAATACCATTGGCGAAATATCATATTGCATAATGAAACACAATCACCAAAAAAGCCAATAAAATGTCATCTGTCATATTAATTTATATGCGTATTACAAACCCATTCTCTAATCGTTCATGCTTACTACATTGATTCCACAAATTTATTCGCATAATTTTATTTTTTTATCACAGGATTTATTGGTAGAACACAAGAATTTAATGTCATATTTTTGGCATAACAAAACTTCAAAATATAAACAAATGCAAAAGGTCAACGTGTTATCAAACAACAGCAATAAATAAATAAATATTCGTTCTTGCTAGAAACCCAATTTCTACTTATTAATCCATTTTATTGTCCCAATAAAATCATCCGATCTCAAGCCTCAATTTAGGGTCCAAAATCTCTGCTTTTATTCGCCAATTTTTTTGCATTCATTTTGGATAATTCTTTTTTATCCAATAAATTTTTTTTAATATGATGGGGTTAGATATGGGAGAACTAATATTTTGAATTTTTGAATTTACCGAAGAACTTAATAAGCCCTGGTCATCCATTATTTTTAGATAATGCCATTGAATCTTTTTATTTTTCTATAGGTAATTGCTTCTCATTGCGCCTTCAAATTGCCTCAAATTTGGCACCCAAGCAATTTACTCCGGCAATCCTCCAGAGCATCGTCCTATATTTAATCACACGAAGCATTTACCCAAATGAAAATCCTTCTCGGCGAGCATGAATTGAGCCTATCTACTCCTGGTTGTTTCTATTGGTTTGATTTTGATTATTGTAAATGAAACTGTAAGCTTACAGCTAGGAACCTAATACGATTTTGGTCCCTAGAAATTGTCAAAGCTACTTTGTGGCCCTTCCCCCCTACCCCTATTATGCTCCTGGCTCCTGCTTCCCACCCTCTCATTGTTTCTGTCTCATCCTCGTTTCCAACACTCAACAATCAACGCGCAACACCCAGCCATTTACTACTCTTTGCAATGCTGCACAGTTCCAACCGTATCTTTTCAAACAAATCACCTGATTTATTTTTCCTTTAAGCTAACCTCATCGCCCTTTAGTCTCGGCTGTTGTCTAACAGGGAATTTCTGTAAACTAAAATAGACCATGTGCTGAACACCATAAGTATCACCTCTTTTTTATAAAAAAAAATTATTACTCAAATTCAATCACAGCTAATACCCCTATCTCACGTTATTGTTTTGGGTCAACTATTTTACCCCCAAACAGCATTTATTTTGATTCGATAACATCATCTCGCACCCTTTTCGTTTTGTTACAGAAAGGCTGTTTGATGTCTTTCCGCTGTGACCATCTTTGTTTTTTTTTCCACCATTAATAATATCTTCCCTAATTGCCCAATTTAGGACAAGTTATGAAACTAATTTAATTATGTTTCTAGATTTTAATAATATTGAAATACCGAATCTTCTTATGTTAAAGAATTTTCAGAATGTTATCAAAGCTACTCATCATTCGGGGTATACATTTTTGACTGAGAGTCTTGCATTTTCCCTCCTATCCCCATTTTCAAAAATTTCTTCTAAAAAATAATACTTGCCCATGATTCTATAATTTCATTATCTTTATCGTCTAAAGCTTAATAATACATCATTAGTTCTTATCAAGTTACTCTTTGATCAGCCTTTGGCTTACATTTTAGAACATCATCCCTTTTATTTCCAAAATTTATCTGTTATTGTTTTATTTATCACCACATTTACACCTGAATTTTTATTTAATGAAGAGTTTCTACCGCTAGTTAAATTAATATGTGCTTCCGTGTTGTTTGAATATTTACATACCCAGTATTTACACTCTCAAAGTCCTCAATGTTAGATTATCTAGCTTTTCACTAATAATATCTTCGGTGATTTCCTAAGCGTTTACATTATTTTTGCTGGTTTAATCCTATTTAATAAATTCTTTGTTTGATTTACTGGGTTTTCCTCTTATTTGGGCTCACATTGCCTGATACACCGACCCTTATTTTCTTTTCTATCTTCATTACTATGCACCTTTACAGATGCTCTTTTTAGAATCTTATTGTGGCTGTATTTGATCAGTAAAATAGTTCTGAGCAAGTAGATAAGAAAGTTTTCAAAATTAAGTATTAAAGCATATCTATTTGTTATGATTATGTCCAGTTTTGGAACTCAATGATGTATTCACTTTTTTAATCCATATCTGTATTGACTCCACCTTCTTAATGAGCTCCCTTGGACTTCCCATTCTCAGTGTTCTTTTTTCTGCTTACTCTCCATTCAACTTTTTTTACACTTTTTCTAACCTTTTAATCGAAGTTTCCGCATTTTGTATTAACCAGAACTTACAGTGCACTATATATATGATTAATCCCAAAGTTATTTAGAATGTTTTTATGATAACCCGATTATACCAATTAGCTATTCTAACCAGATCTTCTCATTGGGATAATATAACCAATTTTTTAAGTTCAAGAGATCCTTTAACAATAAGATTACAATATTTATTACATCTAATGTATTTATATATTTTTCCCGTCGAACAAAAAATCTAATATCCACCCTTCATTATATAACTTTCTATATTCGAACCAACTCTATCTTTTATAAACACCTATATCTTTGTCAAAATACTTTCTAATGTAGAGCGTTTTTTTTAAATGCTAGAAATTACAATAAGCTCGAGGAAAATATAGATAGTTTTCGACTTCATTTAAAACGGAAATTTACCCTCTTGATTAGAAAAAATGTTTATCTTTGACATTTCTTTTAGTATAAACAATCCAAGTGCAAACATATATAGCTTTTTTATTAAACACTGAAAGCATTTTATGATTTGGTTTAGGCTTATTTAATAAAATACCCTTCTATATACGGTTAACACCAACCAAAGTAGCCAAAAATTGAATTTTGCGAATTGATTTTGTAATTTTTCCCAACGAGATTGGAATTAGTTCCCAATTTTTTTTTGTATCAAGGAATTTTACTGTAAGATAATGTCATTAAAAAAGATACTTAAAAAATATGAAAAAAAGAGAGAAACGTATAGAAAAAACTATTATCCTAACTATAATAATCTCCCCTGTCGGAATACCGGCTGAGTACCTAGGGGAAAAGGGTGAAATCTACCAACCACCAAATAATACCCTGGTATTGTTTCAATTAGGTGTATGACTGAGATCTTAAGGGTTGTGAATTAAGCTCTTTGTCAATGAAAAATAATTCGTTGAAGCTACTGAGCTCCTATTCAGAGCCTACTTCTAACAGGATTAATAAAATTAGGCTCTCTACCCAAATTTGGGTTTGATCTACATGGTGTTCCTACAAATATCTGACAAACGCTGAGATCCGTCTGACTTTCGAACGCTAAACTTTTGTACTAGACTAT
>LSSL01003591.1:0-25005 GCA_001953115.1 Smittium mucronatum | reverse complement strand
TTCTTTTTGCAGTTTATTGACAATTATTTGTTGTTTTATCAGATTTCTGATTATCTTATTGGATAAATTTGGTTGAGTTTTCTTGATATTTGCAATTGTTTGGTTGATCTTTTCTCCAATGCCTGGCAAGAGAGTAGTTGAAGCAATAGCTGACTGGATAGTTAATGTTGAAGTAGGCGAAGAAGTAGAGGGATAAGAGGTGGCTGATGAAATAGCGGCTGATGGAGAGATGAGTGATGAAGCGGTAGTTGATGAAGAGGTGGCTGATAAAGTGGATGAAGAGACCAGAGATGCAACTGAGGGCAGGATTGAGGGAGAAATAGGCTTTCCTGCGTTCCTAAGGACGATTGCCTCATTGATTTTGGAAAGAGTGTCTTTAATAGCAGCTAAGTTTTCTGGGCCAACTTTTGCTGCTAAATTAGCTAACGGTTGTTTCTGTTTGGATTTAAGATCGTCTAGTTTATTCCTCAGGTCTGATTTTACCTTTTCAGGATCGAATTTTTTGACCTGATCTATTTTAGATTGCACTTTGACCTTCTCGATCTTTGCATCTATAACTTTTCTAACATCTTCCTTGAGATTTCTCGGTACTTTGTTTATCACCTTGTTAATGTCAGATTTTAAAACTACTTTCGCCTTTTCCCAAGTCTTTTTCGTGTAAATAAACTTCTCCTTTGCTGATAAAATCTCGTATTCTATTTGTTTATATATGTATCTGAATTGACGTCTATATAGATTGCGTTTTATAATTGAATTCACGATTTTAATCCTATCTTGAATATCAACTATTTTTCTTGAAAGTTTTAATCTAGAAGATATAGGTGTGTTTATATAGGTACTCTTCAACTTTTTCAAAATTAATATCTCTTGGATTCTTAATAAAAATATCTTCCTGATATTGTATCTAATTTTTCCAGAAATTCCCTTTATTTTAGTTGTTATTTTATTCATTAACCTGTCTTCCGTTCTTTTTATGCTCAGTTCTTGAGCTTTAATATCCATTCTCCCATAATCAAGATTGCTAACTCTATTTATAACTCTCATAATATCTTCTAGGTTATTTCTATAAAGTTTTCTTTCTAGCCTTTTAATCAAATTCTTTAATCTTTTGGAGGACTTCTTTATATTGAAATAAGTCTTTTTATTCCAGCCATTATTGTGACCCATATTTCTTATTTTTCCAAATTTCTTTAGTTTTGATAATGCGATCTTTTCTTTAATGATTCTTCTCACTAGGATACGAATGCAAGAAGGAATTGATTTTATATTTAATTCTATTACCCTATCAATGTTCTGCATATCACTATTTATTAATGGAACTGTGATTTTATTATTTTTGATACTTTCTGTCTTTTGCCCATTTTCTATATGGTTCAGATGTTTTAAAAGCTTTTTGAACCTTTTTCTGCTTAAAATTCTTTTTATTCTTTGTAGTTCAAATTCCTCATTCTTGTAAGTCAAAATAATCTTGTTGATGAGACTAATTCTGATTCTTATGTTTGTGTCATCATTTAATGAGTCCAGTATATATATCAATTTGGATCTATCTAATCTATATCTGATTACTATTTTTAGCTTTCTTAATATTCTTGAGGGCATGTCTGCGATAGTTTCAAGTATACGATTTTCTACCTTTTTACTAAGTTTGTAGCCCGAAAGAAGCATCATTTTCTTTCTGGTAAATAAGGTAACAGTCATTTTAATAGGCAATATTCTTAATTTCAGAAATTTTACATATCTATGGCCCAACTTTCTTTTTAGAGTACTTATTCTCCTCCTATATATATTCTTATTTGAATTCAACCTCTTGATGATTCTGTGTTTAGTGCGAGAACACATTGCATACCTGTACTCTACCTCCATTCTGGATATTTCGATTTCAGATCTAATTAAGCCTAAAACAAAGAAACGGTATTTGAAGGGGGTATTGACTAAACATTTTTTAACAAATCTTCTTAAGATTTTATCTAAAATTTTGTCTCCGCTCAAACTTGATGAGATTCTTCTTTTGGCTGGAATTTTGATAGGACAACCATAATGTCTGTTTAACTTGATTATATATCTGATAGCATTAGCATAATCTTTAGGCGACATAGAATTTCTAAGTTGTTTAGCATATTTAGCCCTTTTTTTAGCCGAGTTTTTAAAGTCGGTTTTCATTTTTTTAAATTCGGGTGCACACATGGTGAACCCTTTGCTCTTCATCTCTGAGATATATTTTGAATATTTAACGTCTGCAGAACTGAATTTTTTAACCAGAGAAACTGATTTTTCAGAACACACTTTTTTCAAATGTTTTTTGATATATGATACTTGGTTTTTTGTTAGCCTACCTGGTACCAATCCCTTACGTTTAAGTCTATCGTTTAACAGCCTTTTGATCCTTCTATAAACTCTACTTTCGAGACCACACTTATCTGAACATTTATTTGAATTTGTACATTCTCTTATAAACATTATTCTGTATTTCTTACATTGTTGTTTTGTGGATAAAGAGTAACAAACGTTTCTACAATGAATCATTTTCCCGCAATACCCATCGAAGCATTTTCTGAATCTAGCTATTCTTTCAGTTAACTTTTTGTAAACATCTAAACCGATGTCTACCTTTATTTTTTTCAGAGAGCTTACAATATCTGACCCTTTAACTTTGCATTTTTGATTTATTGCACTTTTTTTCAAGTTCGATTGGGTATTTTTTTTAATTTTTTTAGTTTCTTCTTTTTGATGTGATATTGATACTTTTTTTTTTAATGGAGATTTATCTTTGATTAGGTTTTGTATTTTTTTCGTGCCTTTCTCGGTATTAATATACTCTCCGCTAGTTTTTAAACGTTCTATTTTCAAAGATTTATTTTTATAACTTTCATTCGCTTGGGAAAAAGGGCTAATTATGTTTCCTGAGTTAAAGATTTCGTTTTCATGACCAAAAACACCTTTCATCCTGTCAGAGCTAGAGTGGCCATTTACTATTTGAACATGTTTATAGGCATCTGAACTGTATATTGAACCCGAATCTTTGATATTACAAGTTTTTGGGTCTGACATAGACTGTATACTCTCTATTTTTAATGAGTTAAGATGTGAAGCTTGATTATCAGCAATATTTTCAATCTGCTCGTGGGGCTCTATAAGTTCATTTATTTGATCATCCAACAATGTGCCTTTGAAATTTATAAAGTCATGAAAATCATCCCAATTGGATAAATTTTGAAGATATAAATCTTTCTGGATTGACTTTAAGTTTGAATCTAATGACAAAGGGTAATTTTTTGAAGTAACTCCCCGGTTTTCCCTTTCTAATGACTTGGAAAGTAACCTTTTCGATGATAAAAAAAACAATAGAATAAAAAGGAAATTGAAACTCATTTTTGAGAAATTTTCATTTAGAGAAAAGATTGGGTAAATAGATGAAAGATTTTTTATGGCCTTTTGTTAAATATTTCAAACAACCAAGTATTTATTATCCAAATAATCTTGGAATCAATTATTATTATTTCCTATTAGGATCACTTTATTTTTTAAATCTGTTTATAATAGAATGATCTTTGATGTGATTAATAACCCTTGATATCCCAGTATATTTTTTTTCAAAATAGATATTCTTAATTCAAGGGTTGGAATTTGAAGGTGATGTTTATATTTCAGCCTAGAATTCGAACAGGCAAAAAAGTGATCCTACCTGTTTTTCTGAGCTACTACAATATACATATTGATAGCCTCAGCTCTAAAAACTTATCTATAATTGGTCCAAACCCCCTCATCTATAATTTTGTAGATCCAATTTATATTTTCTAATTGGACCAATCCTTAAAAATGTTAACTAGCCAATTAAAAGGAAGTGGAAGTGTTTTTTTAGTAAATTTGATTAGCAAAAAGCTGTTTTATTCTGTTCTAGAAAAACCCACATCTAACCAAAAAAATTAGTTAAGTTTAAATTAATCTCAGGTGTATCTCTCAAAATAAATTGAGTCGATTCAGTCCTGTCCCTAAATAGATTTTCATATTATTCCAAAAATTTCATAAAAATTAGAAAAAAGAAAAACGTTATAATTATTATTTCAGAACCATCGGTGTTTATAGAACGAATTATTTGAGCTTAAAAATTTTTATTCATTCTTGATTAAAATTTTAGTATATGGCCTCTTTTACTCATTTATATTATAATTGGTGTCAAATATTTGCAAAGCTCAACTCACAATTTTTTCATTACTTTAGGAAAATAGATATCCCGGGTTTGAATCTGAATTTTTTTGACATATCTTTACAATTTATATAAGCCAAATAGACTCACATTTAGATCCCTTAGGATTAAAATTTATTAACTTTAATTCATCGTTCTAGTAGATTCAAGATATTCTTAACATATCTAATTTTTCGGCTTATTCACATTTAGCTCAATGTTTGAATGAACTTAATATCATATTCTGCATTTAAATCGATTAAAAATATATGATCTTATTGCTAGAAGCGCTGGGATTTTACATCTACCAAAAAATGACTTTTTAAAAAAATATTATAAACTAGTTTTATTACAATTCCAGGAAATTTTGATTATCTAAGGCAGAGGTATGAAACCCATCCAACTTTTCTTTCTGATTACTATTGATTAAGAAATATGAAAGGAGTGAAGCGTACAAAAAATTACTTTAACTGGAAACGGAGAATTTGATGTGTGAGTATTTCTTAGTTTAAATGAAAATATGAAGCTATAAATCTCCGAAATATTATATCTTAATATTCGCATTCATTAAGCCCGAATTTCAAGTAAAAAAGAATTTATTTTTTTTGCTGGTGGTTCAAAACTCAATAGAGTTATCATTAAATTTATAAACCTGACACTACACCTTTTCACAGCCAAATTCGGAAAAAGTATGTTCTAGTTGGATTTAGTGAAAATCAATTCAAAAAAAGTAAATCCAATTAAGAAAAGAGTATATTTCAATTGGACACAGTGCATTTAGATTCAAAAAAAGTGAAAATCAATTGGGAAAAAGTGCAATCAATTCCAGAATAAGTTATTTGCGGTTCATAAAAAGTGAGATCAGATTCGAAAAAAGTGGGTTTCATTTTGGGATAGATAGTGTATAGTTATAAAAATATATTCTAAATTGTTATTACAATTATATATGATGTGCAGTTAAAATAATCATCTATCATATTAATAAAAACAGCGAATATATACGCTTCATATTTTTATAACATCATAAACCCCATGATATAAAAAAATAGAAAGTTCATGTTTCAATCATTAAATCATATCAAACAAAAAAAGCCAATATAATATTAAACGAGTCAAGTTTTCTGAAAATTATCGAAACTAAACTTAAAAAATATAAAGTTAAAAATTTCAAAAATCCACGACAAACTAGTGATATTTTAATTATAGTTCACAGCCTTTTCTTGTATTATATTATAAATAACACGCGCAAAAATCTTTCATTTTTATTTTGAGCTTATCAAGCTGTCAAAGTCTGTTTATTCTCAAAAATACTTTATGTTTACATGTAGTTTTTATCTAATATTTTGATTTACAGTACCAAAAATTTATACTTAGTTGGGTGTATACGTGGGATGATTTCACTTTTATATTATATTTATTGAAAAGATTTGTAGCCAAATAAATGAAATTCTTCAAAACCTAGTCCAATAAACCAATCATAATACATAGTCCATAATTTAACATTATAAAAATATTGGTTTGAATATTCTCTGTAAAAAATTGGTTTCAGAGGTATCCATTTAAAGATATCCAGTATTATGAATAATTAAAATGCCATTAAATAATTATTTGCATGATATATTGTTTTTTTCATTGATTAAAAATTAATTGTGTTCATTAAACTGGCGACCTTGTATTTGGAATTAAAAAAGCATCATTTTTAAGTAAAAATGTTTTTATAGTTATAAAAAGTAACAGTAGCTGGTTAAATTCGCATATAGAGATTATGTTCCTAGATTTAATATATATTGAGTGTTTAGAGATATAAGCGAACTTATATAATTTTATTAAATAGCTTTTCAAAAGTCTTTCTAATAAAAAAAACTACTAACTCTAATATTTATTTCACATAATGATTTGAAACAAAAATATAAGTTATACAGTATATGAGGTCTTATTAAGCTACACAGAATTTCCGAATTAGGACTTACTTTTTTCCAACTTGAAGTTATTTATTCTGGAATTGATCGCACTTCTTCCCGATTGATTTTCACTTTTTTTTTGAATGTAAATGCACTGTGTCCAGTTGAAATTTACTTTTTCCGAATTAATTTTCACTTTTTCCGAATTTGTTAGTGAAAAGGTATAGCCGAGTATTCTGATACATTTTGGCAATTGAAAATAGCTATACCTCTTCCGGTTGACGTGACTGGAGACCTATTTCCAATTTACCTCCAAGACATTTTGCTTACTTTTTGACCACTAAATTTTTTCGATTAATTGCCTTTAGAAAAAGATCATATTACAATGGAATTCTTTATTTTTACTGGTATTTTGTTTTTTAATCTTGGATTGTAATAGGTTGGTTAAATTGAATAAATTACCTGTAGGCCTTCAGTCTTGAACCCCTTTTCTGTGGTATTAGAACTATTGGTATACTACTAATTCACATAATATACATTTCGTATACTTTTTTACCAATAAATAGAAAGAATTAAGATTTAAATTTTTTTGGATTATAAGTTTAACAAATGTGCAAATATCCTTTGTCTATTAAAGTGTTAGGACGCGCATTTTCGTCTCAGGTGAAGCTACGCCCCCTTTGTGGTCTGCGAGTCTTAGCAAGCTCAAGGATTTTTTTAGTCACTTTATAGTTTAGCTTTATAGTGTAGTTAGTTTTTCGTTTAGTTTTGAATACAATTATTTTTATATTGTTCAAATTTGGTTTACCAGTGTTTAGTATAGTTGTTTATTTATTATTTTATTTCTTTCGCGGACTGGGACCTTTAACCGTAAGTCTGTTTTATAGTTTATTATGTTATACTCGTTTAGTGAAGGAATATATTGAATAGTGCTATTTGCATGGTTATGAACAACTATGAGTTGTTCGAATCCGGTGTTTACCCTATGGGTTTGCCCCGGAGGTGGATACTTGGCGAGAGGTAGCGGAAGATAGTGTTAGTGATGCTTCGGCATCCATCTCTATTGAAGCCCTTGAGTTAAGTGAATACTTAGACCCATCGGTCTACTTGTAGGGGGGTCCAGTTATGGAAGATTTTGTGTCTTCTTTACTGGTACTTTCGTTAAATTCCGGTCCCGAAATCCCGGTAAGGATATCGTCTATTTTTCCTATCTTGGGGGCTGTACAAACACTTAGTATTGTCAGTATAGAGAGCAATATGCGAAGTGTGGATAGACTGAGTAAGGGAGTAGTACTTGCCCTAAATTCTCTGCTGGGTGAGGTCGATGATTGTGCTAGTAATAGTTCACTCAGTGTTGCCTCTCCTTAAGTCACACAACAACAGTTTAGAAGTCAGGACTTATACCAGTATAACTGTTATAGGAAATCCGACTCAGAAACTATAGAAAATTAATCATGTGAAATGAAAATTAGAATAAATAGACGGAATAGTAGTATGCAAATAGTAATTTCAAACATTTTTCTTGATTTCACTTTTACCATTAAACTATTTAATTCGGTATCCAATGGATTTTAGTAATTATATTTAAATGCTTCTTTTGAATAAAACATAAATGAAATTTCACTTTTCTAATACCCTAGTTATATATTTAGATGGTATTTAAGAGTCTAATTTTGTTAAAATTCTATCATTTTATATTAAAAAAAGCAATATTAATACTTATAATATTTGCCTTTTATAACGATGGTAACTTATATTATGTCGACCGTCCCAGGTACTCTGATTGATGCTCTATTTTTGTATCTCATTTTATAAATCTTTCTTTCCTAATTTCTGATGTACTCTACCACATCCATCCATCCCTTCTCAGTCTGTATCTTTTATCCTCAATCTATAGCTCAAACTTCAGATACCAATAATCGATCTTTTATTGACTTAGTCAAATATACCTATTTCTAAAAGAGCCTCCCTATGCATAAAACTATCAGTAATATCTCAAATTCCCTGTTTCTATTGAGTAACTCTGCGAAAAATTCTTTATTAGCTGATCCAATTGATCTATTAATCACCAGCATCAACAAAAAATACATTTACGATTCATTACATTTTCAATAAATTTCCAATAAAAACTACTTAGATTCTAGCAAGCCTTATTCTCTGTATCATAATAAAGGCTTAAAGTTTTTGTCTTTCTATGTTTTCATTCCCTTTCTTCTACCTTTAACTCAACTTTCTAGAGACTATTATTCCCTTTATAAGAATCTCTGCCTGAATAATATCCACCCCCTCGATTAATTTTTAATTTCAATAAAATTCTTTCAAAATTTATCTTAAATAGATGAATTCTCCACACCTCCATTGTCAATTTCATTCCATCCAATCATTGTAAAAGGCTATCTTTCTGTATCCACTCATCTTAATACTGATTACTATAATTTTCCACTCATAAGACTAAAAACTAGCAGTTTATTCTCTCTTCTACAAACGAGTATCCTATTTTTTTTCAAAATAATAAAATTTAAAGTCTAGATTATTTGACGTTACTGTCTTTGATAAAATTCTAGACTCTGATTTTGCTAGCTATTTTCTCTCTCTATGAATTTAGCATTAATCACCATCCAGTTTTATAAAGACTTAATTCTCTTATACATATTTACTTATTGATGGCTATTCTTTAAATTTGATCTTCTCCTTCGACTCTATCTAATTCTTGTCCAATAATATTGTAGATAATATAAAACTGAATCAAATTTTGTTAATCTATGGAAATATTGTCATCTACGCCCTAAGTTCAATTAAAAATTACAGACCATTCTGCTTGACAGTTAAATTAAAGTATCTAACGATTACCTCCTAAATAGAAACAATTTGCAAATTTTCAATATAGTTACTAGATAAACTACTATCATTTAAAAATCCTGTCCTCACTAATCCACTCAAATTATATAACTCTGCCTGCTTACTAGCTTCCATAAAAGCCGAGGATAATTTTCTCGTTATAATATCTGAAATCACCTATATTTCCATGAGCTCTTTTGCTGCCGCCTGTTATCATTTTCTCTGAAATTGATGTTCACATCGCTTGAAAATTACATCCTTCCGTTCCCAAACTTTTTACTTTCATTTTCATATTTTCTACTACCTACCATATCAATTAGATACTTTTTTCTGATATTTGTGATGTTTGTGATATCTTTTCTCACGAATATGAGCTCTTTTGGTCAATATACATCAGCCCGGAAATGGCCTGCTGTATGGTTTCTTACTTCAAACGACGAACCCATGACCGAAAATACTTTAGTTTTACTCTTCTTAGAAATTTGTTTGTCGCTGACTGTTCCAATCTGGTTGCAGTCATCCAGAATTTGCTTATCAATCCAGGGGTCAAATTTATTTAGTTTATGGCGAGTTTATAACTAGCGCAATACCAGAAAAAAACTCCTGGTGCCAATAATATAACACCCAAATCTTCGAAATATGTTTTGAAATTTTAATTAGAAAAAAACTTGTGTCTATTCAAGAGTAGTTCATAAAATAAAATATAAAAAATTCATTTTCTTATTGGGTTAGAAGTTTCGTTTATTTCTCATTGTTCCAAAAAGCTTAATTTATTTTGTAGTAACTATTTTCACTAATTACTTTAAATCTAATTACATTTATAATCAAGGATTATAAACCGTAAAAATATTTGTGTTATAAAGTTGTGAAAATATAATGATTCAAATGCGTAGATTGACTTCTTTAATATGAAAATTTCCAAAATATAAATTAGAAAATTATATAAGCATATAAACATATAAGATTATAAGGCTTATATTTGGCTTATTTGAAAAAAAAATTAAATTAAAAAATTGAGGACTTTAAAATAAATTTCCCTTAAAAAAAATAATAATATATTAAGGATTTAAAACGTGAAATTTACATAAATCGATTAATAATCAGCCATCCCAAAAAAAAAATTTATAAATGTTACAAAGAGCCAATACCTAATTCTGAAAACTTGTTATAAAAATATAATTAATGATAAAACACACATTAAATCATTTTATTCATGAATTTCGCCGGTAAACATAAAAATAATATTTTTATATAAATTTATAGAAAATTTTAAAATTATCACTCAATATTTTCTAGTAGATTAGCCACTATGAGGTAGGTATTCTATGGATCCTAGGTCATAATCTCAATAAATTGACTTTTATAAACCGAAGCGACTCCATAACAAATTATCTTATATTAAAGCAAAGTGAATTAATTCATTAAAGTGAATAAATATTAAAAATAACATGTTTTTCAAGAAGTGAATCTATGGCTTCTAAGCCATTCTACTATTGAACTATAGAAATGTTGTAAATACGGTCCCATAATCTAACACTAATCTGCATTAAGGCTGGGAGAAGAAGAAGATAATATATTATTTTTATCTTGTTTTGAAACTATAATTTAAAAATATTTTGTCTCGTGGTCTCTTACGAGAAAGTTGCTTACAAGGTAAGTCATCAAAAAAAAATTTATGATTGTATAAAGATAAATAATTCTTAAAATTATCGACTCTCTAAAAAATTTTAGATCCAGGGTTCAATATTGTTAGCACGTATATAAAATATTCTTATTTCAATGGGAGTGGTATTTCTTTGTTCGGAAATATCGGTTGTCTTAGATCTAAAAATACATGAATTTTGTTGGATAGTAGATATTTCTATAACCGACTCTAATTATTTTAACCACTTTGAAAGTACGCCTAAATAACTTTCGACATATATTTTTTCATAGTGTACTAAGAAATGAGCTAAAAAAAATCTTAGAGAAAATTTATCTACCCAAGCTTTGATCACTGAATAGAGAAATTCTCTGTTCTTAAAATATGTATATGAATCGCTCCAAAGAAAATCGAATTTAAATTAGTATTAGAAAAAGCGTATAAATATGAATAAGAGAATAAATAATGTCATGTTTGAAATTCTCAGAATTTTCTTTCAACATCCCCTCTTAATCTGCTCATCAGAATTGGTATTTATTCAATATACAAATCTGAATATAATTCCCTTTTTAATGTACTTTTATTGAATCTACCGCCCCCCCGCAAATCTTAAAATTTTCTTTAAACTATTAAATTTTTATACAGAATTCGATACCTAAACTACCCTTCAAGCTGCTGAATAGTGATTTTTGCTCTTTCACCAGCACTCTATGGGCCACGTAGTCCTAGTATATATCTTATAGCCATAATTATTTCTCAGAAATCGATATTCGGGATGAAAGCGTGGAAAGATATAGCTTTTTAACAATGAATTATACCACAAATACCTTGCACACACACGTCTTTTTGACTTGTTTTTTGAAAAATTTGAGTTAAATCGAGATAAAAAGTAGTTGATATCAATTTAAATCCCGAGTTCTCGATCAAAATCTGATGGTATATTTGACTATTTTTCTGTATCAAATATTCAACCGGCACTCCAAGATTGTTGTACTTTCAATAGCTTATACCGATCAAGGAAGGTTGCAGGTAGTTGTGGTTTAAGATTGCTTTAAAAACAAAATAACTTTTCAGCCAATAGATATTACGATTTTTTAATATTTCCCTGAAATTCGTTTAGTATGAAAAAACTCACACGCCTTCTGTATGGATTTTCAGAGCTGAGTTTGAAACGCTTGAACCAAAGTTCAATTTGCTGTGTATGAGGGAATATTGGAGCCAATAAGAATAATTTTCTGAATTTTTTACAGACCTTTTGTCAAATATTGTGAAACTTGCTTGTCATGGGTATAGTTTACTTCAGCTTGGCACTATTGGCTGATGCTATTAATTACCAATCGATCTCCCTGTTTTAAATGTGAATTTTTTACATGTTTCGATGAAGTTTGATAATATTTTACCAAAATTAAAAAAAATTCGAATTTCTGAATTTCTCACCTCTATTCCGTCTAAAAAAAGCAGTAATGTTGACAAGCTATAAGAGAGGATGGTATGGTTATTATAAAAACTTCCTTAAAAAAAATATTGGGATTAAATAATAAATTTAATAAATATTTTACAATATTTACAACGTATAAAAAATGGTTTTTAGTTTTGAGTTTCTTCATTTTCGCCAGCTTTTATCGGACTTTTTCAAAATATTTTATTATTAATTTTTTTTAATATTAAATTAATAAGATTAGACGGGAAGTTGCCTCATTTATGATATGATATTTGCAATCATATATTTTTATTACTGGTATTTGGTTTGTTTAATTTTTAATAAAAGAAAGTAAATTATACGTATCGAAATTTTTAAAATAAAATAAACTATTAAAATTATTATTTCAAAAAAATCAAACTCATTTTAAAGATTATACATATATTACATTAATATTCCTCGTCAAATTACACCAAAAATCTATAATTTTTTCAACTTAGGACTATTTTATTTTTTATTAAGAATGATAAATACGCTTTTTTGCTGTTTTTTTGAATCTTTTTTTCATATGAATCAAAGGTTTTGTAAATTTAATACATAATAAATTTTATAAGCTTTACTCTATCAAAAATATTCTTATGTAACTAAAATTTACCGGCTTTTTGAAAACTTTTTTTTTCACATTTTGTCAAAATGTAAAAATTCTTACTATCAGGAAATACTATAAAGATGAAACTAAGCTGCTTCTTTTTTAAAAAGATTTATTGAAAAAAAATGTCTTTTTAACAGCGGAATAGAGGAAAATTTATGCCAATTTCTCAATTTTTTAGATGGATTCTGTTCTAATATCGAGAAATATAACCATCAGAAAACAATTTTTAGTTGATTTCATAGATTGATTTATTCATCGTTTTTTTCAAGAATATACATTTAATTAGTATAAAAAATTTCTTTTAACCTTGCTACACTATTTAATGACTTTTATTTTATGATATTTTTCTGTGTACACTTAAACGTTTTGTGAATAATTTTTAAAAAATCGATTAATCTGAGAATTTTTGCATAGATACGCTACAATGAAATAATTCTTTTCATTTTCTACTTGGATAAACAGATTTTTTCTAATTTTCTAAATAAAAATCCTTTAAAAATGCCAAAAATACAAAAAATGAGATTAATAAAAATAATCAATGAACAGAAACTGAAAATTTTTTGAGTAAATTTTCATTTTTATTGAATAAAAATTATTTTTAATTTTCTCTGAAACAGGAACATTTTTAATAGCTTCTTCATTAAGATTCATAGATACGGTTGATAAATTTCAAGAACACAAGTTTCCTTACTAATCTATTACTATTGCGTAGTTTAAATATATCATTATGATAATTTTAAAAAAAAAATTGGAAGTTTAAATACAAAAGCAGATTTATCATTGGTAAAAAATTGAAATATCATATTTTATAGTATATTTTTCCATTTTTATTGGTTCAATAATGATAAATATTATTGTAAAAATGGTTTATATATTATAAAAAATATGAGCTTGAAGAGAATCTTTCCCCTATCAGTTAAATCCATGAAATTAAAAATAATTGGTTAAAAATTTATTATATCGCGTTTATTAATATAAATTTTTATTTTAAAATTAAGTTTAATTCCAAATAAGTGAGTATCCTTTTAAATTTCATCAGACTAACACCGAAATTTTGGCAATTGAACAAAATAAAGAATTTTTGTTGGATTTTATCTAAATTAAACAAAATTGAATCATGTTTTCAAAATTTTTAAAAAGTCATATCATATTGGAAATATTTTTATGCAATTTCAGAAATTTAGATTATGTATTTTTTGGACTAAACGAATTTGTTCGGAAAATTCTGGATATTTTAAAAATTGGTACCATTTTCAATTAAGAAAATTTCTCGATTTAATTTTTTATATTAAAGTATAAAAATTTATCAATTTCTTTAAATTTTTATCAATATATCAAATTAACATGTGAGAAATTATCCGCTAGCTGAATTAAATTTTGGAATAAATAAAGCGTAATGTATAATTTCAGTAAAGATTTATTTTAATTACTTTTTACAATAAGAATTTATTAGCATAGAAAGTAAAAATATTCAAGTAAAAGTATTGAAAAATATCTTGAGGATAAATAATCTATAAAAATAATACAATATTATTATTATTATTGGATCTTTTTTGTTGTATTAAACGTAAAATTCTCCTTTTATATTATTGAGGTTCTAGTCACAAAACTAATCACCTTTTTTAAACAACATTTCTTTTATATCAAAATTATTTTTAAAATATTATGAGTTCAATTTTTTACAATTAGCCACATTTGTATATATTTTTTCTTTATTAAAATTATTTTATTTAGCTATGCAATTATTTTGATTGTTAGTCCTGAATTATAAATATTATCCTTATATTAAAATGAAATTGTTCCAGAAACATAAAAAATATCCATTTGCTTCAGATTTTTCATATTAAACGCCAAATAACAATGATATGCCCTTTTTTCATTATCGAAACTAATTATAAACAAAAAAAATTTATTATTTTTCTCATGAGATTCTATTTAAAATTTATTGAGATTTTTATCGAATATTAACAAACTTATTTTAAAATTATTCTTCAAAATACTCTCATTTTTATCTTTTTGCCTGAAAAACTCCTTAGTTAAAAATTAAATAAAAATAGTGATAAAAAATAAAACGATCAATTTACAAACATATATATATACATATATTCATAAATTGGCTCTTTTGAATAGATTTCATAAATGAGATTTTTATTAATCATATATTTATAACCATAATTCAATTTTTATTTTTTTGCTTGTTTTTTCTTAAATTTGGGAATTTATTGCATTATAAACACATAAAAATATACTTTAAAGCTTATTTATTTATTTTATTTGAGTTCAATTTATTAAATAAAATAAATTTAAAATGATTTAACTAATCTATAATTCGGAAAATTTGTAAAAATTATATTGCAGATTTGGATGTATATATATATATTATATTGATACGCACTTTGGACAATTGATAAATTATTTTCAACTTAAATAAAAACCATTAAATCGAAAAATTTACAATTGTTTTGAAATCTGGAGCTATTTTGGAATGTTTCAAAGCTTTCAAACTAAACTCTTTTAGCCCCAAAAAATGAACTACATCGATTTCTAAAATCGCATTCAGATTTATTCAATTATTATATTACTTTTGGAAAATTTTGAAAAACATGTTTTATTTTTTTTAATTCAGATAATAACTTATAAAAAATTATTTTTAATAAATACCATAATTCCTTTTTAAACAAAATCTTTTAAATTTGTTTTTTATTTTCAACAATTTCTAGTAAAATTTAATAAAATCAATTGGTATGAAAATTATCTAAGCAAAAAAGCTGTTAATTTGCAATAGCATCCCAATAAATTGCACACTTAAGCGGCTGATATCGTAAATCTATTATTGAAACCGATTGAATTATTTAAGAATTTGGATAATTAATATAAATAAATCGAAAAATTCAAATAAATATTTAAATTGAAATCAACTTTTCTGCATTTATTTATAATTTTATATCTTTTTTTAACTTGAATTTTAATAATGAAAATTATCTTCAACTAGAATTAGGCTATAATTTTATTTTTCAGTTTAAATTGCAACATTATCCAGTACCTTATAAGAAAATTTACCCCCAACTACATACAATCAGAACTTATAATACCAAATTGCCATTTTTTGGATTTATTTATTAAAATTTTTATCCTATCTATAAAAATTCTTTATCCTGACAATTTTTTTTAATTTTTTTTTAAAATACCGCTTTTTATATTTTATTTAGTTTTTTCTCAGAAAAAATTCTATTAATATTTTCTATGACCTTTAATGTAAGCATTTTTATAAATATGATTCTTATCATCTAAAAATACATCCGAATCAACCAAATTTTATATAAAACCATTAAATTCATTGATTTCCCACTTTAAAGAAATAAAATAAGTCTATGACACATACTTTATCCATAATTCTCTATGCTAATACACATATAATTATCTATCAAAACCTTAAATTCAATTACCAACCACTTTTTAGTAGATATGATTATTTTTTCTACTTGAAAATAAAAAAAATTAAAATTTTATATAGTTTATCCAAAATAATTACCCTCTTAAGTATATTTATCAAATAAAATGCTATAAGCTCATTAATTGTGTTAAAAAACATATTAGTTTAAATTTTTATCATATATTTATTTATCTATTAATACCTCTTTTAAAAAAATCAGTGATAATTTTTAATAAATTGGCAAATATATTATTATTAAAACGATATATTTTAGTTACTCCTATTAAAGCTTAAAACTTTATTTTTATACATATTTTCAGAAATAACTTAAGGATAATCAGATCAAAATTATAAAATTTAAATAAAATTTTGTGATCAAGAAGCAAAAAACCAAAAATATCTAAGATTGGTTTAATCTATAATATTTAGATTATTTTTACTCTTTATCACTTGAATTCTTGGATTGAAATAAGCTAAGATTTTTATGGAGCTAAAAATTCATTAAGTCAAATTTCTAATCAATTTACACTAGTAATATAATGAATGATTTAAAATTTTCAACGGATTTTTTTTAATTTTTAATCAAGGTTTTAATTAATAAATTTTATTTTAATGTATTTAGATACATATAAGGATTTTTCATACATATCAAATTTACTTTGGTCAATCACTTATTAGTAATTTTTCTTGCTATAGTAAAAATTTAAATTTTTTAAACTAAATCACTATTCTATATGTCTTTCCAGAATCTTATTAAATACTACAAAATTTTTTTGTGAATAGCCAAATTATTAGTTGATTTAATACCCATAGTAAAAAAATAAAGGGTTGTTTTATTTATTTAAAAAAAGTGCATGGCTTATAAAAAATATTTTTTCTTGTTTTTATTTTTATCTTATTTGATAAATAGAAGATAAATCAAAGAATCAATTATCAGTACTATTTATTTTTAACCTTCGAATGTAATAAATATGAGGTTTTAGTTATTTAAAAGTACAATTTTATTTTTTATGTATTTATGAACAACAAAAGATGTATTTTTTTAGTCTAGAAACCCTCAGATCTTCATTAATTTTTATTCATAATATTTGCATATTATTCTCACCGAATATAATCTCGAATTATGGTTATAAAAGCACTGTATTATTTTTGCATATTTTATCAGTAAAATTCTCAGTAAACTATTTTTAATTACAGGATAAATAAATCAGTTATTAAGACTAAGTTTTATTACCTTCTATCGTACTCTATTCTGAATTATTTAAATTAATTTATTTTAATTCTATAATCATCTTGAGGAATTTTCGAAGTCGCAAATGGATACATATTTATTGTGATTATTCATAGTAACTCATCCATCTGTAATATTGGGAAATGTCTTTTTAACAAGATAAATCTTGTTTTTTCCTGAATACAAAGATTTTTTTTCTCTAAAATAAGGTTTGAAAATATGGAATACTTGAATAAAAGCACAAAATCTAATTCTGAATCCAGATAATTAGAAAAAGAAACTTTATGAAATATCCCGCTTTTTTATAAATTTGACATACAGGCTCTTTTTTAAAATTATTTTTTTTATTGAAAGATTTATCCCTTGTATTAATATCTGATATAAAAGGATTCATAAAGGATAATATTTCTGATGATTTAAAGGTTGGTTAACTTTAATATATGTTAAATAAAACAGCAGAAACCCCTTTCTGTAAAAACATAGTTTTTTTCCTTTATTGCATCTAATAATTGATAATTTTTGTAAAATAAAGAAAATAATATTCCAAATGAACGGAAACTAAGATGCTAATATCTCGACCTTTTCGATGGATAATTGATAAAAATATAACTCACTTGTACTTCTTGATTTGTAAAGTATTTTTTTCTATCAAATTTTACCTAAAACACTCATTTATACCCTTTTTTATTGAAAAAAGTTCTTTTGAAACCAGAATTAGACATCTTTAAAAGATTTTTTTGACATGAAAAGATAAATAAAATTTCTCATTTCCCAAACTTTACGTAGAATTTTTTTTGAATTGGGGGGAGGGGGGATATTAAAATTAAGCTTTTAATCGACTTTTATACAAAATCCATCTTATTATCAAATTAAAGATATTTAATTTTTAAAAACAACATCCAATAAATAATGGTAAAAAAATAAGTATTTATCAATTGAAAAAAATGAGCATATTGTATTTCGAGATTTGATTTATTCTAAACAAAACGCATTGTTTCGATTTATTTCAATAAATTAATCAAATTTTTATATTTTCCAATTTGTTGAAAAATTGGAATATAAAAAATTTCGTGTTAATGATTATTTATAAAGCTTAATACCAATATTTATTCGTACATTTATTAAATTGATACATATAATATAATTTTATTTTTTTGTTTTAATTAGTATAAAAAAAATTTATTGACATATGCCACCTATTTCTCGGATTTTTTAATGTATAAATTTTTTTTTCCGTAATAGGCAAATCAGTAAAATTTTGATCTAAATATATTTTAAAGGATCAATCTCGAAAAATGAGAAAAATTGGAGTGTCATCTAATAATAATTTGCCAAATCTTATAATTTATAAAACACACTAAACACCATCAGACCAATAACAAGGCATAGAGATAACTATTTTAAAATAATAATAAATAAAAATATGTAATAATAAAAGTATGTAAATGAAAAGATTTTTTCTATTTGTACATTCTCATTTATTATCAAAATATTTTCTCACTTATTATAAAAAAAAATATGATTGAAGATTCTCAAAAAATATTTATATTTTTAAAGAAGAGGATCATTTATTGGTTAAATAAAGACTCTGAGATGAAAAATTATATGAAATATAAGGTTTTTTTTTTCTAAAGTCTCAGAAAACAATACATAAACCACTTATTCATTTTGAATTTGTTTTAATTTATAACTAAAAACATTCCTAATCGAGCGATGATTACAAAATTTTATTACACAATATATCTAAAAAAATATTTAATTCTATATTTTTCTGATAAATTAAAAATCGAGGATAAAGGAACACGTTTAAGTCATTTGATATTTATTAAAGTCTCTAAGTAAAAACTTTATGAAAAAAAAATATAAAAAAATCAAATACGATAATTAAATTTCCTTTGTTTTGTTCAAAGGATTTATTAATGGTTTCAATAATTTGATCCCAAATATTGTTTTTATACGTGAGAAATTAAACTTACTAAAATAGGAGCCACTTATATACGACTAAAGTTTCCATTTGATCGAAATAGAAGAGAAGAATGGCTTAAAAAATTACTCTAATAATGGGAATTATCAAATCAATGAAATGAATTGTTTTTGTGAGACTTTCCGAGTTACATTAAAATTTAAATATTTTTTAGGTAATCCAATAAAATAATATGTAATAAATACCTAAAAATATTTTCAAACTGGTGATTTTCCTTACTTTTTTTACCTTTTTTAGGTTTTAAAAAGGTTATTACACTATCCCTGAATTTTTTTTATTTCTATAAATTTTTATACGTGTTTGAACTTCTTTATTTTCAAAGATTTCTCATTTATACAATGTATATATTTCCGGAATTTCTTTTACATCTTCTGTAAATGTGTTTTTGTTATTGAAAAATTTATCTACTGTGACATGATTTCCTCGGGTTATCTTTCAATCGATACACTTATGATTAAATTTTATATAATTTTTTTTCTCATTCAATTAAATAAAAATCAATTAATATTTCATGCTTTTTCTTTTGGTTTTTTTTTTTCAAATTTTTTTTGAAGCATCGGGATTTTTTTTTAAATACTATAATCCTGAAATTAGTAACTAAAATGCTCAAAAGGTCTAGTACTTTAATTTTTATCAAAATTTAATATCTATATTTTGACGCCCTATTGAGTATTTTTTAAAAAAATAATAATTTTATAAGTCAAAAATGAGCTGCACCCCTGATACCTGCTGAAAATTTTCAAGAAATAAAAATCATCCATTTTTATATCACATTTTTAGCTGACTGTAATTGGAGCATTTTTATAAGAAATTTTGTTTTGATATTTCGAAAATTTCAAAAATTGGTGGAAGCTTGATTTTTTTTTACCCGAGTAAAGTTTATTTTTGAATACCGAATTGATTCCTTTTAAAGTTTCGGCACATTTTTAAACATGCGAAACCAAAAATAAACACCCTTAGCTTTATTATGAAATTTTGTAAAGCATATAGAATTTTCTGGTGGGAATAAGCAAAAAATTTAATTAAATTAGTGGTTAATAAATTTTTCTTGAGATCGGTCTCAGAAGCTCCCAGTATCCATAATTCTGAAATATTATAATCATCCTGATAATCAATTCCATCTACACTATATAAATTATTTTTTTTTATATTATCTTGAATCCCAGAAATTATAAAATGCTAGTTAAAAATTATAAAAATTAAATGCTATGTTCATGTGGTATATTCTATGCTTTTGAAAGAATTTTAAACAAATCCTCTGAGGCTAATAAACCCTTTAAATCGCTGATATCTGATAAATTTGAGGTCATTTATGGTTCTCAAGAAAAATAATTTTATTTTAAAGCCCCACAAACATTAACGAAATCATCTAAATTTTTTGTTGGATTAAAACCTCAGTTTTTTTAGCTATTTATTGCAATAAAAAGCTTATCCGATTTGATTAATATTTCATAAGATTTTGTAAATATTACTATACTAATTTCCAATATTTTAAAGTTTTAGAATTTTATATTTTTATTTTTAGACCTTTAGTAACTATCTGAATTTCAAACATTATAATAAGATAGATTTATTCAGTCATATAATTCCAATAGATTTAAAATTGAAGGTTATTTGAAGTTCTTTAATCCTATGAATGGCACAAAGGCGGCCTATAATTATTTGAATTATTTTTATATTGTTTCTTTCAAAATTTTAGATATCTCTAGTACTCTTTTTTTTTTTTTTTTTTTACGGGAAATTTATTTTGAAGTTAATATTCAGTTATAATAACTAATTTAAAAAAATTAAAAAAAGTGAAATTTTTCAAAAAAAATTCACCCAACTCCCCTCTGCCGCTCTAGCAGCTCCATACCTCATTTATAGTACTCTTGATATTAATATCAATAAATTATTTATGGAAAATGGATTTATAACTGAATCAAAATTTAAATTATTATATTTAAGCCTTATATTTTTATTTTTATAAAATCAGATCTAAAATGTAAATAAAATTTCTTATAAACTAAATTTTTTTATTTTTTCTGATTTTTTAATTTTTGTTTATATGAATAAAAAATTTGAGGAAATAATGTAAGTGATATTAAATTTTGAATTTGTAACATTTTTTAATCGTTTTTTTTTTCTAATAAATCACCTTTAGCTCCGAATTCTTCAAACTGATATATTTTTATTGGTAAATACCACATTCCGGCTAATTTATTGCAATATGATCTAATTAAACACGATTTGATCGAAATTTGTTTTATTTAACTGATTTTCATGCGATTTAACATATTTTATTGCAAATTGACCTCTAAATAGATTTTAATCAATAATATATTTTTGTTTTCATTAAATAATTTTTGCATCAGCTATTAATCTAATTTTACTAATGGCTATATTTTATCATATTAGACTATCAAATCGAGCTCGAGTAAATACTACATGCGGGGGTCTATATTTTCCTTCCTGCTAAAATACAACTCATTATTCATGAATGGGAAATGATTTTCTTCGGCTAAGTCAGTGTGGGAGGCGAATTGAGCAAAATGTTATATTCAATTTATAAAGAGACTTTCTTGGGCTTATGCTGCTCTAAATACCAATCCTTTTCATTATATATTCCCCGGATTTGTGATAAAATATCAACAATATTTTTATAAATATCTCTTCGGGATTATTTATCTTGTTTTGAATGATGAAATCGACAATTTTAGTGGTATGAGAGTTCTTTTCCTCTTATATGGCTATATCATCATCATCATCATCAATATCATCATCATAATCATCATCATAATCATCCTATTTCTGATAGTTCTTTTCTTCTTGTTAACGAGTTTAATTTATGAAGTCTCTTTAAAACAATTATCAGGAGATTCAAACCCAAAGTTCATCTTCTTTAGGACTTTCGGTTTTATTTAGGCGGTTTTACACCATATTTTCTCTCTTCTACTCTCAATTAACTTTGAATCTTCCTTCATCAGTGTAGCTGGACACTAAAGTTATATTTAAATTTATTGATATTTTCTTTTATCGGTGACTTCCCTATTTTTTTGAGGTTCTTTAACTCTGATTTTCAGTTAAACACCTTTTTACAGGAGTTACAAGCTTTGATACAGAATCTGTAGAATATTTTGATCTTTTATATCTCATGATTTATGAATCTCGGAAATAAGTTATCTTTTTTGATATTTTTTTCAGCTGAAACTTCATTCCATACGGCAAGATATTTTACAGATAAATTTTTACACCATGTGCCAATGTCGCAAATTCTGCCAAAAAGCGATATATCTAGTTTTATTAGTCATATCATTGCACTAATACGAAGATCTTCATAATTGTGGATGTTGATCATAACACTTTCGATTTATATGTGAAATTTTTGGTGCTGCTCGACATAAATTTTTTTAATTATCAAAACCTTAGAAACAAGTCTATTGACACAATCAATTTTATCAAAGATAAAGGATTTAATTTTTTTTTCTTGAGGTCTTCAAACCTCATGTGATATATATCAGGGATATAATGTGAACATAATCGATGTAATATAAATAGAGATTATTTAAGATTTCTGTAAGGCAACATATTTATGGCATGAGATTTCAAGATAGAACTTTATGGGACATATTTGTTCCACTTAATGAAACACGTGTTAACAGAAATTTCTAAATAGAGACCCATGTCAATTATGCTTTAAATTATGACTGTGTTTTTTTGGGGGGAAGGTTCTTGTTTTGTATTCTTATTTCATTAATTCCTTTAAATTTTTTTTATTTTTGAGGGGCCTACTTGAATTTGACCCAAATATTTTGGAAAGTTCACCACCACTTGGTTTCGTACATTCTTAATGTTGTTTTTGGGTCAGATCATCTTAAATTTCCCAGTCAATGAGGTTCTTATTTTAATAATGTGTGCAAATCCCTCGGTTCAAGGGAGGTATAAGCAAAAAACAAAAGCATTTTAAATTTTCATAGTTTTTTCATAGTTTTTTTTTAGATAGAGAATCTGAATTAAGATTTCAATCCTTTTTTTTTGAATTTTTGGCTATTTTTTCTTATAAGAGCGTTTATTAATCGATAAAAACTAATTAAAGATAGCCTGTGCACAATATACAGCTCTCTTTGCTATCCGAGAAACTTTAAGCAGCCGAATTAGTGACGATAATATAAAAAATATTCGTAGAAATAAACTTTTTTTGATAATGTAATTCTGCAATTTTATTGGATGATTCTATCAAAAAAGTCTAAATGAGAGTGCAGCGTTTTCTGTTGAAAAAGAACTTAATTCTTGACATCATGTAAGCCCATTCATCCACCCTTTTAATTATTTTTTACACAAAAATTTATTTTAAAGTTAATAAAAGGTTATAAAAACCGATTTAAAAAAAATTTAAAATTTTTTTTTTTACATAACTCCCCTCTGCCGCTCTAGCAGCCCCATACCTCAAGGAAACTGGTACAAGAGGGCTGGTGAATCACTTTAACACTGTAGTTTAATTTTCGTGGCACGCGGATGCTAATCAGAAATATGGATGTTTCCTACAAAAATTTATGATCAGCGATGTAAGATTGTAGCTGAAATAAAGTATGTTTAGACCCCCCCCCCGATAAGATTTCGTACTATCACCAACCAGAATTTATTAGAATTATAAATTTGGTTTTTTATGTCTGAGCGGATCGGTGCAGGTATGAACCAACCAATCTTCTCATTTCGCTGTATTCTCATCGAGATCAATTTAATAAGATGTGACCTACAGTTTCAGGCACATCGATTTTGCAGAAGGGACGATTTTTTTGAATTTTTTATCTAAAATTTTCATATTTGATAGTCTCTGGAAGGTCCGGAATGTCCGGGAGGACCCCATTCGCACTTTCCCGATTTCCTGGAGGCCAAGTTTCAGGTCAGGGTACAGCAGTTATAGATTCATCAGAATCCTTCTCCACCGATTTTTAGGTCCACCGTACACTGGTGGATTTTAGACCGGTTATTTTTATTTTTCCTGTCGACTATTATTATTTATTTTTTATCACGTAATTTTATTTTAAGATAACTCCATTAAAAAATATACTAAAAAAAATATGGAAAAAAGAAAAAGAATTATAGAAAAGACTATTATCCTAACTACAATATGTTCCTCTGTTGGACTACCGGCTGCGTACCATCGGTTAAAGAGTGAAATCAAACAACCAAAAGACCCCCCTGGAATTGCTTCAAGTAGGCTGGATGACTGAGGTTACACGCAGCCATTAATTAAGCTTTTTTATCAATGAAAAACAGTCCATTGAATCTACTGAGCTCCTATTCAAAGCCTACTTTTAACAAATTTAATAAAATTAGGCTCCTATACCAAACATGGGTTTGATCAACATGGCTTCTATACAAATAGCTTCTAGAAGCTGATATTCTTCTGACTGTCGAACGCTGGACTTTTACACTAGAATATCTCTCAGCTGTGCTAAACGATCGGTACCTCCTGTTTCGAGATAGTCCTCCTCCAAAATCGCTGTCCACCGAATCGCTGTGCACTGTCTCCACTACTCCCAAACAAGAATAGTAAAAAGCTGAGTGAAAATTTTTTTTATTATACTTCGAAAATTACGTTATTAAGCCCCTAAACTACTGCAAGGTATTTCACTATTAAGGGTGTCGACTGTGGTGATGGTTGTTTCGCCTTTTGAATTTTGAACACAAATTTTTTTATCCATCTTGCACTGCCGGTCACCCAGGTGGCCATTCTGG
>LSSL01003590.1:0-32373 GCA_001953115.1 Smittium mucronatum | reverse complement strand
GATTTCTGATCCAGGGATGTGAATGTTGGTAACTAGCATTTGGAATTTTTTTCCTGCCGATGTTTTCCCGAAGAATATTCCAGAAAGCCATGTTAGATGGGATTTAAATTCGCTAATTTCTAGTCCTGACTTGTTTCTAACACCCAATAAAAGTCCGTTTCCACCTTTAGTAAGATCAGCTTTTGATTCGACACAGGTGTATCTAGGAAAACGGCATCTGAATGTTTTTTTGCTTAGAAAATTTTCTTGGATAGCGATGATATCCGGGGCTTTGAATTTGATGAGGAGTTCCAGCTCCTCTTTTATTTGCTTGATTCCACGTATATTAAACGTCATTACACTGATTTCGCTGTTAAGTGTTGCAATTTTACCGTTATTTTCTCTGAGTTTTTTTGTCGTTATTAATCGCAAATTTTTACTTTTTTTGCGGCGAATGTTGGCTCCCAATGATTTTTCTAGCCGTTTCAACTCATCCAATGAGAAGTCGATTTTGTGGCTGAAGTTAACTCGAGATACTTACAGAGGAATTTTGGAAAACATATATATTTTCACAGATATTTTCATATCACTAAATAAATATCACATAAAACTATCTCCACTTAGATTGGAAGATTTAAAGTTCTACGATATGGCAAGAATTAAGGAGCAGAGTTTGTTCAAAAAAAGAGAGGAGATAAAATTAGCCGCCAGATTAAATAAGTCTATGATAAAAAAATTCTGTGAAGGATTCGAAAATAGAAAATCTGATGATCCGATATTTTCGGTTGCTTTAAGAAAAACCCGCCTTTGGAAACGAACTGCATCATCTGAGCCCAACTTTAGTGAATCTGAAAACTTTGATTAGACATTAAATATATATATTTACAATTCAATATATCTTATTATACATTCAAAATGATTTCAAATATCTTTATTTTTTAATTTTAAAAATAATCCAATAAAATTTCATTGTTTTGAGTGATTTTTTTTTTTTTATAAAAGGATATTCTCCAGTAAAATAATTAAATCATTATTCTCTTCCCTAAGAAAATTTTTTTGGCAGCTTTTGGTTAAAATTATGAAAATAGGAATTTCAATCCACTAGGCAAGTTTTTTTTTTAATATAAAAGTTATTCGGCTTTTACTAGTGAAAGTATTCACTTGAGAGCTTTTTTAAACCAATTTATTGTGTAAAATAGTAATAATGTATTGATTTTTAATAATTTTTAAATGCTCAAAATATTGTATTTTTTGCTTAAATCACACATATTTTATTAAATTTCATTAATTTAAAACCACTAAAAGTTCTAAAATATATCATTTTTTCAATATTCAGGTAGCGGGAATAAAGAATATGTAAACACGTCTCAATAAGAGATAAAATAAGAAGAAAAAACTCATAATGGGATAATTTGAACTTAAATATGCTAAATAAATATAAATAAAACTATTTTTCAAAGAGCTGAAAGGAAATTATATCGAAAAATGTTTCCAGAGATACAGTCTCAACTGGACCATTAATTTTTGAAATACGTGAATTAAAGCTTAATTGCATTAGGAATTAGAAGAAAATAATTTGTGTAAGGTAAATAACTACTTATTTTTTTAAAAATCATTTTATCTAACGATAACTAGTTTTTTGAATTATAAATTTGGGATAGAGACTTTAAAACTCTATCTTCGTATCGTTTTAAATCACCAAACGATAATAATATATTGTTTTGATAGAATTAGATGTGAAATATAAGTCTAGTAGACGTTCCTTCAATTTAGGATTAAGTCTATTTTTAATTGTACATTTGTGAAATCGGTTCTACTAATTTCTATATAATCCTATTATAAATGGCTGAATAAGCATTAATATACACACCGATTTTTTTTATAATTAGAAGCCAATTTATAAAATTAGTATTTTGATAATAAGGGTTTCTATAATTAAGTGATCGTTCCTATCGAGTATCTATTCAGTGAAATGGCTTATCATTTAAGGTGTATTTTTATCTTTTTCTATTTTAGTTAAGGTTAAATAATCGCTTATAAACACCTGGATGTCATTAAATCTTCTTCTTACTTTTTTTTTTCTGAAACAATTCACGTGTAATTTTATTTCAGGAATGGGTCATTTATTTATTTCATATTGAAATTAGTTTTGCATATTGTACCATTGCCATAACCCCCTTTTTTATGGAAATTTATGGAATTTTTTTTTAAAAAAAATCCCTAGTAAGAAAATTAGTTGTCTATAGGTACTTTAAGTTTATGACTTTCTTCTGGAAGCTTTCTTTATTAGAAATAACTACATGGTTATTAAGTTTATCGATCTCGAATATTTATTAATTACTTATAATCAATGATATTTTTTTCACTCATTCGCTAAGAATTTAAGAATTTAGTTCTTTTAACTAATAGACCATGCTACCAAAAAAAACATTCCCTAATATGACCTCCAATCGTAAAAAATTATTTGTTGGCGTTGATGGGAAAATATATTATACATGCCGCAAAAGAAAAATTCGAAAATTTGAATAATTTTTTTTGGAACCGCAATTACTTTTTAAAGCTTTTCAAATATCAGTTTCCAATTATATGCAGCATAGAAACGTCAACTAATAAACATATTAATTGCTTAATAAGAGTGTTTTATCTTTAATAAGCGAATTATTATAAATTATAACTATCGGATACGCAAATAATGGAAACAAGAGTAAAAATATTTTTTAACCATTAAGTCATAGCTAATTTCCTAAAACAATCAAATTTTTTCCAAAATATGGGAAAATAACCGAATTTCTCGTTTTACCAAAATAAAACACCTTTTTTTTTAATCAAAATATTAAGATGTAACATTATAAAAAAAAATATTTGAAGGATCATAATTTAATGGTCATAATAGGTCGATAATCTCTCTAATATTAACCATTTCCGGGCCCAAAGCTATGCCTTGCCCCTATTTGTGTATATTTACAATTCCAATTGGTTCAAAAATATGATCAGCTCAATGGAATAAAAATAATATTAAACTAATATTAACATTGAGCAGAAAGTCAAAGCCATTTTTTGTACCATCGCCCCTTAAAGGGCTAAATAATTTGATAAAACCCCCGTCATTAGATAAAAAAATATTTAAAAATTACAAGTTTACCCATAAAAAACTATGTAAATCGATACAAAAATTTAGTATTTTTGTTTTATTGGACATATTTGATTAAATTCAATATCATCGAATATATATTTAAAGTTTTTTTTTTACTATTTTTTTTTCATTATTTACATTATAAAACATGAGCTCAATTTCAAACTAATGATCACAGCTTTTATTTCAAAAGTTAAAAAATAATTCTTGGTTTTCCGCTTTTTTCCTTCATTTTTTTTTAAAATCGAGATTGGTTATAGTTTAAAAATTAAAATAAATAGGATTATCAGCAATGATGTTATGGATACTGAGTATGATGATTTTATTACAAAATGGATAATTATAACAAGAATAAAGCTTAAATATTGTCTTCAAACAATATTTTGCTGCAAAAATATAAAATATATATTTTGTGCTGCTATTAAAAAAGAGAACCACTATGACTACGGTGATAAAAAAAAATTCTGCATTTGAGCGCAACAACACGTGTGTTTTTTTTGCATCCCAAGCCTAATTTTAAGCGTTTAATAATTGATCTAAATCTTGATTGTGCCATTAGACCTTGGGAAATAAAACAATTTAGCTTCAAAAGATATGAATATTTCCAATAAAAATATATAAAATTTCCTTGGGAATTACATAAGGACTATTAAAAAATCTGTGATAAACAAAAAAAAATAGAAAAACACCTCAGTCATAATATTTTAAATGAAAACACGGATTTTAAACAGGCGTAGGTGTGCAGTTAAATTGCCGCTCCATGCAATTTTTTTTTTATTTTTATAAAAAGCCTCTATTTTTTTCCTCTTTTAATTTCAGGTGATATCAAAATCTTAATCACACCAAATTACCTATTGATTCTAGCAAAATTTTCAAAATTTATTCATATTGATGCCAAATAAGGTTAATTGATTTAGGAAACCCCGTTATAGTTGTAGGGATAAGCGATGCAAATGTATTTTTCATACCAATCAGTATCTCTGTGGTAACAGATGAGCCCTCCGATAAATATTTTTGGTTTTCTGATAACCTTCGTAAAGAGATAGAATCTAATGGGGACTCGTTAGAACCAACATATTTAATTGGAGATTCGTCGAAATTAATAACCAATACAGTGCAAAAGTTGTTTCCTTTTTGTACCAAAGTACATTGTTGGGCTCATGTTATAAAAAAAATAGAAAAAAAACTCAAATCAGTGAAAACTGAGTTGAAAAATGAAATATTACTTGATATAAAAAAAAATCAACTTTCAGATTGTGAAAAATAATTTCACACTCGTTCAAACCTATTTTTATCCAAAATATCAAAAATTAATGAGGCCGATCAGTTTTCAAAATATTTGGTTAAAAATAATATAAAACCCAATAGCATGGTTTGAGTGGTGTAATCTATTCGGGAACATCACAAATAACTGTCTCAAACGTTTCAATCTAACGATAAAAAATTTGTATTTAAATTGGAAAAAAAAACTATTAAGTCTTTTGTTTACATATTCATACTTATAATACACGATGTATCATTGGAAAAAAAGCCAGAGTTTGATATTCCTAACTATGATAAAATCGCTTTCATTCAAGATGAATATGTGGTTATTTTCTTTATTATTTCTAAGAATGATCTAGAATCAAAATATCTAGCATGTGATTCAGAATATCACTCTAATAAAAATCAAATAAATGTTCGGTTTGAGCTACAAAAACATAGACATATCTTTGTGGATTGCGTTAGTTTTTGAAATTATAAAGATTTGCATAAAGATTGTTTCATTTTTACAGTCAAATCAGATTTAATAACATGTTATTTCATTTTTTGTAATTATTTTAATTTAGTAAAGTACAAGAGATGCCAATATGTTTACCATTTCCTAAAAAAAAATAGGAAGCTTTGGAATTATAAATATCTGATTATTATCAAAAAAAAGAGTAAGGTGAAGGGCAAAAAACATACCCAGAAATGAATCAAACTACTTCTAGGAGTTATTTAATACTTATTAATTTTTTTATTTTTATTTTTATTTAATTTGGTATATACATTTAAAATAAATCTACTTTTAAAAAAAAAAAATTATCCTTAGTCTTTCAGTGCAATTTTAAACGAGATTAGAATATTCAAACTACTAAAAAAAGTACATAAATATGCACAGTTGAATTTTAGATCAGCAATATTCATTAAATTTTTTAATTTTATTATTATAGATAAAATATTGATCAAATAAATCGCTGTTAAGTAACCAAAAATATGTTTTTTTCCTATTAAAGCTGAAAATTGAGGAGAATTTTTTTTTTTCATGACTACTCATAAACGGATCTTAAATACAAAATAATACTGCTTGCCAGGATAATTATGTATCAAATACATATCAAATATATACTTACATGATAAGAATATTTTTCTTTGGTTTATTATACAGAATAACGCATATTAAAATTGCTAAAATATAAATTCTTTATTTACTAAGAATAATAAAGTTTTGAATATTTAGCTGTGGTAATTGAACTTCTTAAAATGAAATAAATTTTAACAGAACTTACATATATTTACTTCATACCTTGAAAATTGTTTTTCGATCAATATGCCGTGATTCTTAAAATAGAAAGTAAAAGACGAGAAAAATAGCTTTAGATGGAATCTTTGCACATTTTGAGATTTTTTTTTTAGCTAAAGCTATAAAATGTTAATTATACAAGAATACACTTCAAAAATACTCTTAAAATACTCTCTTTTTGATATAAAATAATATTACTAATATAAATTATTCAATAAAACAATTTTTTTAAATTTCGGTATCGATTTAAATACTTTTGTATTGTTAAGCTTGCCATTATTAAATAATTCTGTATCTAATGACTGGTTCTGTACCAAATTATTTAATATTGTATAATAACCCATAATTTTTTGTTGGTTTATTAATCAAACTATAGATTATTTTTATGGATATAAAGACTCTTTTTTCCATAAAAAATAATGTGATAATTTAAGATTTAAAATACAATTATTTAGCATTTATTAATAATTCCAAGAATTGTGGTATATTAACTACATTCCAGGGGGAAAAAATTCGGGTTAAATTAGCCCTCTTTAAATTAATGTTAATTATTATTTTATATCATCTATATTTCAAAAAAATAAAAAGGAAAAGTACTACAAAATGCATTTTTTAAAAAAAATTTAAATAGGAAAGTATTAAAATAAAAGCATTTGAAATTTAAAAAAAAAACTTTCACATATAAAGAAATATTACAATTATAATGTAAAAACCGCTTTTTTTACCTCTTTTTATGTAAAAATGAACCCAAAATATCGATGTTTTACGCAAAGTTTTGGAGGTTTTAATAAATTCAGTCAAAAGCGCTGTGAATTTCCCAAAATTGGAGAAATGGTGTGTGAATCACTTTTTAACCCTTATAAATTTTGTGAAAATTTCCGGATTTACTTTTATATATGCTTGTATATAGAATGTAACATTAACTCTTCCAGTATCGATTATAGAAAAAATGGGGTTCTTTTCCATTGGATTTTAGTATTAGAATAATAATTGATTGATATTATTGGATAAATCGATATATTGGTTCAATTTAAATGGTTATTATACACAAATTGAAGTGAGAATCGAATTTGTGCCCGTAAAGGGTTAAATTAAGGTTAAATAGTTACAATCAACAAAATTAAATTTTCCAACTAGAATTAGGTGTATTTCGAGTACACCTTTTCTAATCAAATTTGGAAAAAAGTTGGGAAAAATCAAAAAAAGTTAACGAAATTTTGAAAAAGTGAAATAAAATGAAAAATAAGTAAATGAGATTTGGTCTTAGTGCATTCAATCAAAAAAAATTGAAATTGAATTCGAATTAGAGCGACCAATTAATAAAAAACTATATTTAATTCCACTAAATTTGATCGCAATTCGGTGCGAATTAAAAATCGTTAGAGATTTATAATTATATTGTGTTTATTTTGAGATAAAAAATATTTATGTTTTTAGTTTTGGAATTTTATTTGTTAGTATCGTTATATACAATTATCAATTTTCCATAATAATTTTTTTGAAATTCTTGATACAAAGTGTGGATAGACTATTAGATAAATAGTAAATTAAAACATTCTTTCAATTACATAATCCGAAATTTATGACTAATTGCAACAATTGAGATTCTGTGTAGAATGAAATAGCGACCTTCTAGTGTTTGGCACTAAGTAAAACGCTTGCAAACAATACTAGATGGGAAATAGGGCAGAAACGGTTTCCTCTCAGGGGTTTTCACCTGAATATTCTTAATTTCTTTGTTTACGGAAAAGATTTAAGCAAATCAGGAACATTGCCCCAATTATATCAATAGAAATGGCTGAATTACAGCAAAAAAAAAAAAGAACTCAATAATTCTAATTTCATTGTCCTTGGGTGTAAATTTTTTAAATATAAATCAGTGGGAATTTCATATTTCGGGAAAAGGAGGAGAATTTCTATTTTTCAATAATTTTTAGTCATTTTTTACGTTATTATCAGAAATAATCCTTGTGTCAAAATAATTGCTAAATAAACCACAAAACAGAAATCGAAAAAACAAGTAAAAAACAAAATTTTATGTCAAATTATTGATCATAAGCTAATAATCCAAATATATTAATACTTTAAAGGGATTATATTTTAAGTATTTTACATATAATTTAATTACATGGATTGAAAGGGGTTTTCCCAGATTGGGCGTTTTAGCCTTTTCAATCAATTCTTTATTTACTATATTTTTTAAATCAATTAAATCAATAATAATATTAGTTTCTAAATAAAAATAAACATTACATGGTAGACCGCAACCGTAACCTACCTCATTATGTCTAAAAAAAGTATTGAGAATATTAAATAAAAAATAATACAGGATACGAGGCTACTGTTTCAGAATCAGTCGCCGCATTCTTAGAATAGTAAGTAGGAGTCACATTTCAAGTTTTAAAACTTCCTGAATATCATGGAGTAGGCAGTGATACTTCTATTAAAGCTTGGTATGACAAAAAAACATGCCTTTTTAAAAAATTTTCGGTAAATAAAGAATCTCTGACAGTAGCAAATCTAAAGCTACAATTGAAAAGTACAACTAAAACCAAGCTTATATAATTTAATATAGCCCAACACGACGTAATACTCACAACAAAAAAAATTTTCCGAACATTTATCACCTCTTTTTATCGACCCAAGATACCCCAAAGTAATAAGACAAAAATTAATATCAATAAAATAAACAGGGTTACTTGCAGAATAAATATTTGCCGAATCAATTTTTTTGGGATGTTATTAAAGGATTTCGGATGTAGAATTTTTTTTTTTTTTAAAAAAAGGATTGGAAAATAAATTATTTGATATATTAAATCTTAAGAATCTCGAAAACCTTATATATCCAATTAAATGCATTAGCAAACATGGCACGGCTTCGCATATATGATTTCCAAAACATTTTTCGTGATCCTATGGCAATAGAAATTGAAGTAATAAATTTTAATAAAATTAAAAATAGTAATTCAGGAAAAGAAAAGTATCATGAAACAAAAACAACTCTAATTGATGACAGCTATTAAATAGGTACTTTTATGTTTAATATAAATGGCTCTGAGATACCCATAAATGTACAAGAATGCAAAGGAAGATCATAACTCAATAACAACATGATATGTTGGAACTGCGGAATGCCTGGTAATAGGCGTGTAAAATGCAAAAAAATTCCTATTAATTTCAGCAACAGGGCGTATAATAGTAGAAATAATAATAATAGGTGGATATATAATATTATCAACAATTATCAAAACTATCCACCCAATAATAACGGATTTAATAAAAATCAAAAATATAGAAATTATAGTAATAGCAACAGGAATACATATTAAAATGTTAGAAATAACTATGAGAACAAAGATGAATATTTTTTTCTTGAGAAAAAGACCAAATAAATAGGTAAATTGGTGGAACTTATTGATGAACATCGCATAAAACCGCCAAATTTAGCTCCAATTGAAAAAGAAAGCTCTAACCCCAACTCAGCTGTAACACCAGCAGAAGAAACGGGTTCAGACTTGGAAAAGAAATTGTCTTTTTCACACCAATAACTCACCTGAAATAAATAAAAAGAAGAAAAACAAAAGAAAAAACAAAAATTACGACGAAAAATGACATTTTAATAAACCAAAAACCAAAAAAAAAAAAGAAAATGCTCAAAATTACAAATATTAATGAATTAACAGAACTCAAAATAGGAAAATTAAATAACAATTACCCGAGCTCGCCATATTTCGCAACAAAATTTAATGAAATAAAAACAAAATTTTTTTTGACTCAAGTGCAGCCAGATGTTTTATTTCGGTTAAAATGGATAAGAAACTCAAATATCCTATTAAACCAGTATAAACTAAAATAAAATCCGTCACTGAGATTTACAGGGATTTAACATTACCAAGAAAACCGAACTAAAAATACCACTTAATGGGCTTTTTATACCAACAGTAGCTTTTATATTCCCGTTAGTAAATGTGCAAATAATAATTTGTTTTAGTTGGTGGTGCCAATATAAACTCACAACAAGCTATAAATCAAACCAATGGACAATATGTTACGAAAAGCAAATATTACCTATTAATTTAGAAATCAATTATGAAATAACAATAGTATAAATTAATTATATAAAACAACTTGTCAAAAAGGATAGTATCTTGGAAATATTTTAAAAATTCATTACGGAAATATAAATTGAAAACAAACCGAATGAAAACAGTGAAATAAATGATCGAAATCGAGAAACCCAGAGCGGAATTGAATTTTAGAAAGATATTAAGATGCGTTCAAAAAGTTTAACTATGCAGATATACCTGATAGGGGTATATATGACGAAATAAAAATAGGTTAAACCCCTCCTGTCGCACGAATGGCATACCGTCACAATGATAACATATTAAAACAGCTCAAGGGATCCTTATCAGAACCAATAGAAAAAGTTTTCATAAGACTTTCGTCATCCGCATGGGCAAGTTCGGTACTTTTTGTCAATAAAAAAGACGGTGGTTACAGAATTTTCTTGTACTATAGAGGGATTAATAATATTTCACATTTAGATAAATACCCAAGGCTCCGGATGATGACTGTTTCGATAAGTTGAGAACAGCAAATTTTTTTACAATTTTAGATTTAAAATCGGGTTATCACCAAATTAAAATGGAAGAATTTTTAGTCAAAAATAATTCTTTAGAATTTAGTTATGGGGAATTTGAATATAAGATAAGTACTTTTGGGCTACATAATGCACCCGATATTTTCCAGAGACCGATAAATAAAATCCTACAAGAATATCTAGATGATTATGCAATTGTCTATTTAGAAGATATATTAATATTTTCAGAGAAATATGATCTCCATAAAATACATGTAGAAAGTAAATTAAAACGTTGATAAAAATCAAAATATCTATTAAAAAAATCAAAATATTCGTTCGGTGCAGAAGAAAAAAAGTTACTGGACCAAATAATAAGCAAAGCAGGAATTAGGCCTTGCAATGAAAAAATAAGGGCAATAATTGAATGTTCATTGACACCAACACATACAAAAATATTGTTATTAATAGGTCTAAGTACGTACTCCAGGAAATTTATTCCCTTATTTTCCGCAATAGCATCACCGTTATAAGATCTAACCAAAGAAAAGCTGCAAAAAAAAAAACATACGCCATTATATTGGAACAATGTTGAAAAAGCAGCATTTTAAAGTTTAAAAAATCACTTAACTTCATCACCGGTTTTAAACGCCCCAGATTGGAAAAAATAATTTTTTTCTGAAGCTGACGCATTTACTTTTTCAATAGGGGAAGTTTTGTGCCAAGAAAAATCTAAAAACATAAGATACCCAATAGCCTTTGATTCAAGAGGACTAACAGCCACAGAAAGAAATATTATTCCTGGGAGCGCGGATTAGTGGTTATAATACATGATTTTCCTATTTGGAACCAATATCCCTCTGCAAAAAGGTTCACAGTATTAAATGATCACAAGAACCTCCTTAACTTTTTTAAAGATCGTGGCCCTCATGGAAGGATTGCACTATGTTTGAAAAAAATTCCAGCATCTAGCGCCAAAAATCGTATATTATCCGGGATCAAATAATAGTGCAGCTGATGACCTTCAAAGGATATATGACTTTGCTGAAATTAGTATCAAAATAAAAATTTTAAATGAAGAGGGTGTTAATCAAGATTAATTTTATAAAATGGTAGCAAATTCGTTAATAAAACCCCATAATAAACCAAAAAATATAGATTAAAAATGATGGATCGATATAAAAATTAATTCCAATTCTTTTAAACTGATAAACAGGATTTTATCCATAAAAAATATAGAATAATACCAGTACCATATATACCAATAAATTAAAGAAATAGCTTATTAAAAATTCACCATTTCAGCTCGGCCCATTTGAGGATATCCGTCCATATAACAACATGAAACTTAGATGATGGTGTCCAAATTTGCGATAGAGTATAAAAGTAATTATAAAAAATTGGACACAGTGTCAGACTATAGGAAAATGTAAATAAAAATTAGCCCAATTAAATCCACTCATAACAGCTAATAACGCTTTTTTTAGATGGGGAATAGATTTTATTAGCTAAATTCCAAAAACTATTAAAGGTAATAAGTGGATTTTGGAAGCACAGCGATTCGGAGGACAGCGATTCCAGAGGATGACCATCTAGAAACAGGAGGAACCGATCGTTTAGCACAGCTGAGACATAGTCTAGTGCACAAGTCCAGCGTTCGACAGTCAGAAGAATCTCAGCGTCTAACAGCTATTTGTAGGAAAGCCATGTCAATCAATTCCACGTTTGGGTAGGAGCCTAATTTTATTAATCCTGTTAGAAGTAGGCTCTGACTAGGAGCTCAGTAGATTCATTGAACTGTTGTTTATTGACAAAGAGCTTAATTCATGACTGCACGTAACCTCAGTCATCCAGCCTACTTGAAGCAATGTCAGGGGGGGTCTTTCGGTTGGTAGATTGAACCCTTATCCCGTAGGCACGCAGCCGGTAGTCCGGCAGAGGAGCTTATTGTAGTTAGGATAATAGTATTTTCTATACGTCTTTTTCTTTTTTTCAAATCTTTTTAGTATAGTTTTTAATGACGTTATCTTACAATAAAATTCCGTGATACAAAAAAAAAAAGTGGATTTTGGAAGCGATAGCTCATAAAACAAATAGGATGATCTCAGAAGCAGCACAAGAGATGACTTATAAAAATGTAGCTGAATTATTATATAAAAAAAATATTCCTCCATTTTGGGAACCCAGTGGAAATAATTTATGACAGAGTTTTTCAATTTATTTATGTAAAATCGAAAAAATATATGAAATTTCAAAATATTAAACAAAATTTAACCTCCGCTTATCATCCGATGGCCAACGGAAAAACTAAGAGAGCTAATGGGGTGTTAAGGGGTTCTTTAATCAATCAGCATACAAAAACAAGAACAAATGTGATCAATATCTGTAGCAAGTCGTATGGACCACCAAAATAAGAAAACGCAACTCAACACACATATACCCTTATTTTTTGGTATATGAAATAGTTCCGCGAATAACAGGCGACAACAGATTATTAATAGTTCCATATATAAACAAAAACGTAACAGATGATTTCAAAGACACAAGTATTATATTAAAAACGATAATGATGCAGACTTATTGTTAGGAAAAACCATACAGAATCTGCAATAAGTATGAAAGAAACCTATGAAAATTACTGAAATACTGAAAGATATCCAATAAAAAGTTGGGCCATCATGACTAAAAAAACCAAAAAAAAAATAGACCCAAAGGCTTTAGTCCCATATAAAGTAATTTACCATGGTCCACTATATACTTAAAAAATTTTGATTGAGAAAGACTAAACTCTTAAGTTGCTCGTTGTTCATAACATATTACAGTCCACAAATATTTAAGATGAGAAAAATGTCAAATATTGGAACAGAACTAAAGGGAAACAAAAAATAGTCAAAAATAATACTATTCCAGATAGGGATCATATCGTGGTAGAGAATTATCAGCTATCAGGAATAAAATTGTTGCAATTTGTAATACTAACTGTGGATAGAATAATGGATAAACAATAAAGATAAACATTCTTTCCATTACATAATCAGAATTTATGAGTAATTTAAACAATTGGGATTCTGTTTAATCATTAAACACAAGCTAATAATCCAAGTATAGTAATACTCAAAAGGGATTATAGTTTACATATAATTTAATTAAATAAATTGAAAGGGGGTTTCCCAGATTGGGGGTTTTCTCCTTTTCGATTAATTCTTTATTTACCATATTTTTTTAATAGTTTACTTTAATAATATTCTTTATTTCTAAATAAAACCAAACATTACATTAGTAATATGACATAAAGTTAAACTTAAAATAGTATTATATGAAATTAAAGTTTTTCAAGAGGAAAAAGATTAAAAAACTCTTGTTAGGAAAAAATATCCTTCTATTTATATGAAAATTTGTAAAATATATATTTATTTTAATGTCCCCTAAGAGTGGAATACCTTGTCGTGTTTTATGGGCTTAATAGTGTACTTTTCGAAGTACACTAGACCAAAATTTCATACAGCGTTGTACTATTCTTGGTTGGGAATAGTGGAGACAGCGCATAGCGATTTGGAGGACAGCGATTACAGAGGATGACCGTCTAGAAACAGGAGGAACCGATCGTTTAGCACAGCTGAGACATAGTCTAGTGCACAAGTCCAGCGTTCGACAGTCAGGCGGATCTCAGCGTCTGTCAGCTATTTTTAGGAGAGCCATGTCGATCAAACCCACGTTTGGGTAGGAGCCTAATTTTATTAATCCTGTTAGAAGTAGGCTCTGACTAGGAGCTCAGTAGATTCAATGAACTATTTTTCCTTTACAAAGAGCTTAATTCTTGACTGCACGTAACCTCAGTCATCCAGTCTACTTGAAGCAATGCCTTGGGGGGTCTTTCGGTTGGTAGATTGCACCCTTTCTCCGTAGTTACGCAGCCGGTAGTCCGGAAGAGGAGCTTATTTTAGTTAGGATAATAGTCTTTTCTATAATATTTTTTTTTCCATATTTTTTTAGTATATTTTTTAATGAAGTTATCTTAAAATAAAATTCCGTGATACAAAAAAACAAACTATTTTAAATGATATCACTTAAAGCTTTTATAAGCTTTAAGGTTTGTAGTGACTGTATTAAGCTTAACTATGCACCCTTATAATAAAATAACGATTATATAATTGTTTATTGCAGTAGTAACGATATATTATATAATCATACATTATGAATCACTAGTATATAATGTCATTCCAAATAAGACTAATTGTAAAAAAAAATCCCAAATCGTATTCCTGTTTTTGGAATGTGAGAAATAATTTTTCAAATGTATAAATTTACGGAAAATTATAAACTTCCCAATATGTAATTCTTTTTTTTTTGTAAAAAAAAAAACGATAAAGCTAATCCAAAAAATAAATTATGATTAGTATTTTTTTTTATCACATGGATTCATTTCTGAATTGTGCTACTTGAATTTTATTTCTATTTCAGCCAGAAAAGGAATAAAATTCCAGTAAAACAAAATTATTTGAAATTTAAATTGATCCAGTTTATATAAACTGGTATTTTTAACATCTCATCTCATTTAAATAATATCGACACTTCTGTGAAATTATTAATTTTTTTTTTTTCCCTCGAAAAATTCGGATTTTAAAAAAATATATTGATTTGAAAAAAATGAATTGTAGAATTTAAAGTTTATTGGGTCAAATAAGAACTTTTGAAAATAGAAAAATGGTAATTAAAATAGAAAAATGATCCAATTATCATATCCTTTAGCTGAAACTCATCAGAAAAAATGGCTTCCAATATCCTATAAATTTTTTTCACATTTCTGGTGAAACGGCTCCAATCGATTCTTGAATATTAGATTCCATAGTCCATCTTGCTCACTAAACTTGAGTGCTTTGCTGATTTGGGTCACCTCCATGGAGTATTTTATTTTTGTCAAACATCATTTTTTTTTATTTCGGACTTTGCAACACTAAATTCTTTTTTCATTGGGTTTGGCATGAGAGTATGGAGCAATATAAAGTAGTGTAAAAACATTATATAGATCGGTTACTTCTCTTATTCTCCGATGAAATCTTGCTTTATCCAACAAAGTTACTATTTTTTGCTGGTATATCCAATTTTATAAAGTTTCTTGTATCAATACATCCTCCAAAGAGCTACAAATATCTGCCACACAACTTTTTGTTTTGTTTTTTAAATTTAATATCCCGATAGAAGAAAGTCCTTCAAATGTGTGTGCATCAAGCACTCTTGTCTAAAATAATTTTACAACCTCCATTTCACATCTACTTGACCTTACACCGGTTTTCAAAATGAAAAAATCGACGCTAATCTCGTCGATAAAAATGAATAGTTAATTGGAGCTAAATTAATTATGCAATCCCTTCCCTTTTCCTTATTTATTTAGAATCAATCCGTGTTGGCTTAATATTGGTAAGCTTAAAGACAAAATATCTGAATTTTATTCCAATTTTCCGTCCATTAATTCCGAGTTTTCATATTTTAGATTGAAAATAAATGATCTGATACCACCTCAATTTTTGGTATACATATTTACATATTTATCCAGTTTTATTCCGTAAATTTTGGAGTATATAAGCAGAAATAATACTATTAATTAATTTCAGTTTTTTGCTGATTGTATCACAGCCAATCCTATTTAAAAAAACGGTTTTCTGTATTTAACTCTTTTTCCAGCTCATTTAATCTTTTAATAATATTATTCAATCCCATTTTAAATTGATTTATATTAATTTCCTATTTAAGAAATTTTTTTAGATAAATTTGCATTATTTATATTTTCAAAATGAAATGATGTATTAAAATTTTCAGTTTAAATAAACTGGGTCAATTAAAATCTCATAAGTTTTATTTTAAAAAAGCTTTATTCCTTTTCTCATTGAAATCGGAATATAATTGACTTAATGCAATTCAGAAATGAGTTTTCGTGATAAAAAAATATTTTTTTTAGATCAGATTTGTTGCTGTTTTTTTTTAAAAAAAGACATACCGATTCTGAAATGTATAATTTTCCATAAATTTATATAATTTAAAAAAATATTGCTCAAATTCCAAAAATAGAAATATGAATTGGAAGATAAGCTCAAAAAAAACTTTTTTATAAAAATAAACAGATTATAGTAGGGAAATCACCATAATCTTTTCGCTTAGAATTATTTTGATTACCAATTAAAAAAATTTCTCCTTTTATATCTTAAAACCCCACAATATGTATTTTTTTAATGTATCCAATTCGTTAAAACGGAATAATTAGAAAATCATTGGTTTTTTTTAATAAAAAATCGCTTAATTGTGAACTCGATTGCTATTTTTAAATAGAATTTTCTACTTTTAAATATTCATACCAATTAATTAAAAAGTCACAAATTCGATTATACATGTAAAAATTCTTAAAAAACTAACATATTAATTAATATAAATATTTATAAATAGATAGGAAACAAAAAAAAGAAACTGAAAAGCTTTGGTTTTTGGTGCGATACTACGTTACAGTTAAAATACTTCACATTGCCATTATCATATATATATCCTCATTTCTTTTTGCCTTATTTTGCTAGATTTTCCAATAAAAATCTTGATTAAGCAGAATATTTATCTTGGAAATTTTTCGATGCAATTTAGTCTGATTATAAAAAATATATTCAAATATAACTTATACAGTTATCATGATTTCTATCAAAAATGATGATATAGAGTAAAATAAATACTATGTATTATTTATATTATACATTGATATAATTATACTAAAAGTCTTAATCCTCCATGAAAATAAAAAATATTTTTTAGCTTTATAGTTTTACTTTAATGGTATCACTTTTAAAAAAATTCAAGAAATTTAGATATACACTAAATAGGATTTCTATTAATTAATATTTCGGCTGTTTCGAAACAGCTGGTATAACAATAAATTGTAAATCGAATTATTAATGTCTTTGGTTTTATAATAAAAAAAGCGCTCATCGAATTAAAAACAGGCATATTAATTATTCACTAGTATCTAAAATCATAATAACAATTTTTTTCAAATTAATTGATGTTAGAACCTTATTATTTTTTTTTACGAAATACAAAAATAATTAGCGAATAGTTCTGTTGAAAAAAAAATTCTGCGCTTTTCATGATATAAAGGTAGAAATAATTTATAATTAGCAGCCTAAATAATTATAAATGCATAATTACGGTGCTTTCCCTAATTATAAATTGCAACCGAATTTTAATTCGCACCAAATTGGGATCACTTTTTTTTGAAATTAAATATGTTTTTTTCGTAATTGGTCGCTCTGATTCGAATTCACAATCACCTTTTTTTTATTTGGTCCCAATTTTTTCCAATTGGATTTGAAACGGTGTATACCAATTTTAATGGGTATAATTCCAGATAAAAGCGGATCAAGCGTACTATGTTATTTCTAAAAATATAGTATGAGGAAAATATTTATGGCATTTTATTCAAAATTGGAACATTTGTGACAGGTTAAGCCCCTAGCTTTTATTCTGCTTAAAAAAAATTTATTCAGGAATCATTAAGGTTAAACCTTTGGGGTCATACTCTTAACACGAATAAGATAATTAATCCATCAAATGAAGTTTTTCAGAGATAGTTGATAAAGTATTTAAGATAAATTCAACCATCTTTAAACAAAAGTTTCCCAGTAATTCTTAGGATTTTTTTACTTCTAAGATTCGGAATTCAAATAAATTGACGGTGTTGCCTAGATTCTGAATAATAATTGTTTTAGTAATAAAAATAACAGGTATGAGGGGTACTGTTTTTTTTTCTCCAGTACCAAAAACAATTCAAAGATGTTCAGTATTACCATAAAAGTGAGATGCTTGTCTGTAAAAGAGGTAATTTAATCGATAATATTAACAAAATTTTGCATATTTTCAGTGATATTGACAAGGATAAGATCTATATCCTATCAAAATCAAAAAAAGGGTATGTTAAGATATTTTTATAGTCTAAAATTTTCTTTCTTAGAGATACATAGAAATTATTTTTTGACTAAAACAACATTTTATAACGATAGTAAGCTTTTTGAGGGAGAAGAATAGGATTTTATGAGAGAATTAAACTTTTCCAGCTTCTCAAGATGTCAAAACAGCTGATAATGGTCTCTATATTGAAGAATAATTTTCTATAACGAATTATCTTGATATGAAATGTTGATTTTTTGAGTTTTTCAAGATATGAAAATGACACCAAACATATTTACACCTCAAAATAATTAATTTTATCGGCGCCAAATTGCTTATTTTCAAAAGAAAAAAATGGAGGGCAAAGGGAATAACTGCAAAAAGTAGCCTTAACACGAAATTAAAATAAAATTAAAATTCGTTAAAAATACTTGTATTTATTGCTTTTTTTAATAAAAGTCATTTTGTTTTCAATAAAAAAAATATTAAAACATACATTCAAAATAACTCGATGAAATAATTTCACTATGAATATTTTTAAAATTTATACGTAACTTTTTTTTGGACTCGTAACTATTATAGTTTTATTAGTTTTTCATAAGGAGAAAAATTAGTACAGTATGTAAAAGTTTAATTACTTCGACGAGTCTTCATGGATTCTAAATCGTCAATAAAAAAATTGATAATTTAATCAGCGTGATTATCTAACTAATAAATAGCAATTGGATTTAAAGTCAGATTTTAACTTAATTAACCTATTAAAATAAAATTTAGAGCTATTAAAAGGCTAAATAATTACCTTGATTATCATGAGAATAAATGATAATCCTTCGTTTTAGAAAATTTTAATTCATATGCTATATATTATTTATTTTTATATACAATTTTACACTTTATTTTTAAAAAAACGCAAATTTTAAATTATAGTATCGAGAAAAATATCAGCAAAATAATGATTTCCTTATTTTTCAAACAAATCTTTGCAAGTCTTAAATTTTATGATTAGGAATCAACTGACTTTTATTTTCCAAATACAGAAGTAAAATATAAAATATAAAAAACTTAAATAACTGGGAAAATAACCATTTCCCCATACAATTTCAATTATTTTGAGGATAAAAGATGTATGGACTTAATATTTTTGTCGATATTTGCTTATTTCTCTCGAAATTGCTTAAAACTATAGATTTTTAAATTTTTTTATGTATTATTAATTTCCAATCATTAAATCAACATTCATCCACTGGAAAGTTTTTATTTTAACCAAAAAACAATATCTCTAAAAAAAATAAAAAAATGCCTCTCTATTCTAAAGCTTCCATCAAATCCAGTCAAAGATAAAAACAAGAAAAATTATAGCTCAAATTAATATCATTCTCACTGATACTAAAATCCATGGTAATTGAAAAATATAGTTTGTAATAAAAAAAAACACCAGATAAAAAGAGTATAAATTCCAAAAAATTCTGGGTAAAATAATAATTGGTTTAGAAAATGTAAAATACCGTTGGAAAAACTTAAAATGTAGTGATTTTATGCATTGGAGGAACCCCTAAAAAACTTGTAAGTAAACTTGCATAATTTAAGAAAGTATTTAAGAAAGTAAAAACGCATTATTGGGCAAATAAATATTATTTAGGTACGTATTAAAATATAAATTAAAAAAACCCCTTATTATATATTTGAAAAATAACTGAGAAAAACAGTATGCAAAAAATTCAACACAAAATATAATCAAAAAGGTTTTATAAAATATTATCGAGAATAATTATGATAAAAAAATGATAAATATACCCTCTCAAAAAAACCTTGATTTTTTGGTAGTTGCAAAAAAAGATTATTAGTAAATTAAAAATATTGATGATTTTACTGAAATAATAGAACAAAAACAAGCTACTTAGAGCGAATAGTAATCTAAAAGTATAATGAGTACCATTAGTACGAAAAAATTGCCGAGATATCAAGATTTCTAAATAAACTAGATGCGAAAATAAATATTATCTGAAGAGGAGATCCAGCGTAATTTTACTACTGTTAAGGACCCATTAGTTGGAAATATGGATAAAAAGAACTGTTAAATGGGCGTAGATAATACAAGCACGACATAATATATAATAATTTAAATTTAAAAGGAGTTTTCATACTTTCAGAATAAAAAAAATATATGGTTCTAAATAAGATAAAGAATATTATATTTCCAAATCATTTGTGCACCAAAATTTGGCTCCTGAATGGAGGTTGATTTTTTAAATTAAATAAAAGGTTATCATGTTAAAACTAAAATACAATTTTTATAATCTGAAAAATTAGAATATATAAAAGATATGAATTGAAGCCGAAATTTTTAAGGCCATATTTTATAAAATCGTAGAAAAAAAAATTCTCTGAGGTAAAATATCTTATAAATCGGGGAAAATATTGATCCATTGATTAACACTGACAAAAAAAACATAAAAGAAGAATTAGAACATATGAGGATAATCAAAGAAAAAAAACCGTCAAATCACAAAAAATTAGAACTAAAAAAATTTACAAAGATCATAACTGGCTACAAAGGTGGTATGTTTTTTGAAGAAACTATAGAATTTAGTGATAATGAAAATAATTAAATATACACTTTTATGGGCTTTTTTAACTTATTGGGAACTCATAATTAGATAAAAATCCAAAAATTATATTGTAAAATGGCTAATAAAGTAATACAGTACCCATGATAGCTATAAAAATAATGATTAGATGTGCATTGATGTAAATTAGTTAGGAATAAACTAAAAAAGGCAGGCTGGAACCTCATTTTCAGCAAATAAGTGACTTTGTTTTTAGATATAATCGATAAATAAGAGCCCGTTACAAAGAGAAAAACTAATAAAATAACGGAAAATAACATTAAAAAGAATTATAAACAGAATAATATATAACTTTAATCGAATTTATGATATTAATAAGAAACCATCCAATAAGATAGTGCATAAATATAGGGAATAGAAATATAAAAAAGAGGGAATCCCTTTTGGAATAAATACAGATATTGGGGTGTTTTTTCCAAATATGCTGCCTTAATAATTAATATTAAATAAATAATCAGCACTAAAAGCTTTTTTTTTTCGAAGGAGGGATTATGATAGTATATTCAGACAGCTTATTATTCCAGAAGCTATTAAGCATTGAAGGTTATATACCTAAATAATAAAATATCATATATAAAAAAGGATTTGCATTATTGTTTGATAAACTACGTTTGATCTACAAAGTAATGAATTTTTTTTTTTTTTTTTTATCCTCTTGGGTGGTTTAAACTGGTAGAAAATTAAAAATCACCCTCCAACTCCACCCAAACTTTAATAAATAATAAATTAGAATGTGATAATGTTAAAAAATCTATGGATAATTACAACTTGACTAACAAATATGGCCGATTTTACACATAAACCATGTTTTCATGTGGAAAAACTATTTGGTTACTCTTAAATCCAGAACGGATAATATTTTTTCATATAATAGCCTAATAAGCATATTAAAAATTCAGAAATTTTCTAAACTTCGATTATCTGGCCGCAAATATTAAGAATTTAGAATTAATTTTAGTGAAAGACATATACTATCAAATTTTAAAATATTTAAATTATACAGAAAACACACAATACAATTCAAATTGGCCAATATTGTATAGTAGATATTATCTAACGAAATTTTTTTTCACTAAGATCGGGAAAATATCAAAGAAAGAATCAAAGAACACACAAACCAAACACAGAAGAAAAAAATCGTAAAAAGTAAATAATTAGCATGCAATTAGTTAAAATAAGATTAAAAGCCCTCGTTTTAAAAATTAAGACGTTTCTTTTAAAGATAATTTGATGAAAAATATCAAAAAAATTATAAAATAAAATAAATAAAACAAATCACAAAAGCTAAATGTTAAATGGTAAAATAAACGGTGTTGAAGTCTGGGATAAATATAAATATCGAAATATAACGAAATATACAAAAATATTTCTTCTAGAATCTAAGTTACAGAAAAAAACCCCCTTTATAAAACTGAAGGTGATGTCAAAATGATTTAATATGAGATTGTTAAAATATGAGAATTTTGTATAAAAAACTATTTGCAAAATCTAGCGTTGATATTTTAAGTTAAAATGGTTTAATCAAAAACATAAGTGCTAAAAAAAATTAAATGAACATAAAAATATTATAATATAGCATATCATAGTAAGATATATGCAAGATTATAAAAAAAAAAATCACCAGTAATTTAAATCCTATATTTGAGTTCTTCAAAGCATTTTCTGATTCAATTTTAAAACATTCAAAAAAAATTGCAGAAGCCTAAATGAACCAAATTTATGAATAAAAAAATCACAAATATCCCAAAAAATCCGACCTAAAATTGCCAAAAAATTGGAAGCAATTATTAAAATAAAAAAGCCGAAAAATAATTTTTGAAGTTATTTTTATCAGGTAAGCTTTAAAAAATATCTGGAAAGGCTATAAAAAAAATATCAATAAAATATCATAAAGCATCTAAACATGTTTAATAACATTATATCATCTGATTTTTTAATAGACAATAGGTAAATTAAAATAAAATTATCATAAGACAATTTAATTATTATATTACGAAAAAAGTGATGTGAAGGAGTCGATTTTAAATGGCTATGTGCGTGTTTTAAGTCGTTTCATATTGGTATAAAACCCCTCTTTGTTTTAAAATTCATATAAAAAAATCCCAAAACTAAAATCACTATTAATATCAACCTCAATGAATATATAAATATAGGTCAAGTAATTATTAGATTTGTACTATTTCATCACCATTATATTACATGGTAATCGATTTTTTTTTATATATTTCAAAAAATTAAAATATTGAAGTAAATTTAAATCCAATCGAAATTCTGGAATACACATGATACTTTAATAAGAATAAATAATATTGCTTACAAAGTTATATTAAACGAAGCAATTCACCACTATTTTTTAGCCTTGAATGAAAAAATAAATTTAGATAAACCTATTTGTATAAATAAATAATATTTCACGTGCACTAATAAATTTTAAACCTATTTACATCCATGAAACCTTTAAATTTTTGGGAATATACTTAGACCAGGATAAATGTATACCAGCAATGAGAAATATAAAGCAATTAATGGAATAACAAGCACAATTTAGATACGTAAAAGCGAAAATATATCGATTACAGGCATAATTTTCTTTCCAATATATTTTTTCTATCAAAGATATGGAACTTTTCCCATGATATCTCATCAGAAAAGATATTTTAAAAGAAAAAAAACATGCTGCTATAATAATTATTATGATATTAAAAATGTTGCAAGATATGATTGTGCAAATTTAAAACTCACTCTTATATTGGTTGCATAGGGCTATTAAACTTCGAATCCCAATCAATAACTTTATTTATTAAATATATTTTCAAATTTTATAATAGTAGCAAAAAATTTATAAATTGTAAAATTTAATTTAATTCTCAGAAAAATATTTCAGGCTAAGCTAATATTTGGAGCTCATGTTAAAGTATATATTTGTCAAAATATATGTCTAAAAAATATGATAAAAATATCTCAACTACTAAAATAAAATCGACTGGTTTGTTATACAATCGGCTAATTTAAAATTAAATTAGCTAAAAAAAAATCAAAATATACTATTCTGTACGTTTTAGCAAGTTCGATAGACGAAATTCACATATTAAAATAAATTTTTACATTTTAATATTAATAGGAAATATGTTTTAAAGTAAACAAATTATTGTTTTTTAGTTTTCAAAATGAAAATTTCTAACATTTGATGAAAATATTTTGTGAAAATTATCGTATAAGTGCAATTTTACGCTTTATGAACATATAAATCAAAACATTCCACCAAAGTATAGCATTATTTAGCTATAGCTGAAAAGTGGTAAATAAGCAAAAAATCAATGATATATAAAGGGGTTATTTTTCTGTTATACAAAAAAAAAGAGATAAAATTCTGCTAGATTTATTCTAAACCAAAAAATGTTCAAATTCTTAAAAATATAAAATATATATAAGTATTAATTTAAGCTAGGTATAAGAATTCCAGAGATATGAAAAAAAAATGGAAATTTTATATTAAATTTTATTTAAGAATGATTTATCAAGTTAAAATTGGTTTTATATTGCTTAATAAATCATCAAAAATATTAATCAATGATAAGATAACACTATCATTCATTTATCACATATTATGAAAAAAAATGCAAGATAATTTGTTTACTCGTAATAATATATTTTTTTAGTTATGTAATAATAATATTGATAATATGTGGAATGCAAGTACCTGTTTTTTTTAAGAAAGATAAACCTAAATAAAGTAAAAAAATACAGATCACATAAAATTATACATAATATGCAATAAAAACTAAAATAAATATGCTATATCTCCATAAAAAGCACAAAGTACAAAACACAGAATAAACAACACATAAAATTGACTTTTAGATCAATATCACATGTAGTTTATTTATTTTTATTATCTAAAAAAAAAATAGATCCAAATAACATAAATAAAAATGATTTCTATGAAGAAAATTTGGTTTTGACTTAGCTATTAAATAAGGAGTGTTTTTTTTGGATGGTTTTTTATAGTTAAAAAACTTTTTTCATTCCAATTTCCATTTATTTCGCAATCTTTTAATTGAATTAATATATTAATAATGATTTCAAAGGCTTAATAACGAACTTATAATGTTTTAAAAAAAATTACAGGATTATTTTTGATTTATATTCTGTTAAATTTACCAATGATTAATACTTTGAGACAAATATTCAAAAATTATATTTAATTTACCTATTTTAAAATATATTGATAAGAGTTTTTATTTTGGCTAATTAAATGAATTTTTTTTACTGGGTAATTTTAGTCGAATTTGACTTAGAAATTTATATATTAAACTTACCACATTATCAAGAATATTTTATTATGATTCAAAATGATATATCTTTGTTCGCTTTAGTTGAATTGATAATAGATTAGTCGAATTGAAGTGATTTTAGCCGAAATAACCAGCAACCCTAAAAAAATACCCTCTCTGGAAAAATTATGTATATATCATAAATTCACTCTAGAAGGAATATGCGAATGAAAGCACAGAAAATATAGCAAAATAAATATAAAAAATCTTAAAAAAAATTATTGAAAGTAAATTGGATACTAAATATAGCTCAACATTATAGAGATGTAAAAATATATGATCCATAAAAGATTAACCTACTAACGGACATATTAGGGGGGAATATAACATTCATATTCATCATTAACCAATAATAATATTTCTTCTGTAATAGCTTCCCGAAAAAATCTCACCCTATTAGGGAAATTTATGATAAATAATACTTCTAATAAACAGAGAAAAAATAGTATAAAATAGGAAGATCCTGTTAAAAAATAAAAATACCTATATGCAATAAACCAGAAAATTAAACATTTAATCGGAGCTGATTCCAACGAGTAAAGCTATGTGAAATTTCAATAAAACCAAAAATAAAGAGTCATTTATGGATATTATATAAAAAATAAAATGATGACCGTGTAGAAATTTAACAAAATTATAAAGGGGATCTACTTACCAATATAAAAATACAAAAAATTCCACGAAAAAATGTATTATAATATACATGGATATATCAAATGAAATTTAATCAAAAAATATTGGAGATTTATGGGGATTTTTTTTAGAGAGGCTCAAATAGAAGAATCTTATGGTGTAATAATATTCGGTGGATCTGATATATTCAAACATTCAAATATACTTTATAACAAATTCCGATAATTCTGTACTTTTTCGGAACTGGAAACATGAAAAATATACAGATCAAATACAGAGATGAAATTTTAAAATATTAATATACCACAAGCGGATATATTAGTTTTATTTTAAAGTGATCTAAAAAAATAACATAGCGGGTATGGAAAAACAGAAAATCAAATTGAAAGAAATTTGGGCAAAAAAAAAAACTAAATTTCTAGAAATAGATCCAGAAAGAATAAAATATTCTAGTTAATTAATAATAAAATTCTATTTTTTAACACTCAATATTCCAATATCCATATTTTAATGTAATAATTTGCCTAAAATTAATAAAAAACACAAAATTTTCTTTTTAATCAAAAAATAAAGTATTAAACTGATTGAATGGGATTTAGAGTCTATAAATGTTATAAGAAAAATATTTAATATAGAGTTTTTTTTAATTTCTTTTAAATAATTAGGTCACCAAAATACCTTACAGTGACACTATTTATGGTCTAAATATTAATAATTTGAATAATTTATAAATAAACCGGCTTCCAATTGTGCCTTTATCTTATTTTTAAATCATAATTTTTGAGAATTATTAGAATCAAAATATATGAAAACAATTTTTAATAAAAGGAATAATAAAAAAATGAATATAATTATGCATATAAATTTTTTACAGACACACTAATAAACGTATTTAATATTTTTTTAAGAAATAAAAAAATGCTAAAAAAGATGAAATTTATTTATTTTGGATAAAAATGAATTTTTTTATCAAAAAGCAGAAAATTAAGGTTGAAATTGATGATCTTATTAAAAAAGAAAATTCAAGTGAATTTTTATCTCGAAACAGCTCTTTTTAAACCTCTGTATGCACCTAGTCAAATTAAATATCATAAAATCCGAATTTTATGTGATCTTTATCTAAAAAAGCACCAAAATGGTTTTTATTATTAATTAAAAATCCAACTCAAAATTAAAAATGTTAAAATACGTATAAATATTAATTTATAGCAAGAATTATAGTTTACTTTTAAACATTATTATATATAAGGTTATTCCAAGATGCATAAATAATGCAAATATATCAAATTTATATGTTAATATATTTGATTACTTTAAAAATAAAAATATCTTAATCGTAAAGAATGAACAAATGGAAAATATTTTATACCAAAAATATTTTAATTTAGAAATTTTGAGGCTCAATTTATATTTCTATTAAATTTTTAGAACCTTTTTATATTCGAGTGTAATTAACTTAAATAAGATATCGGGTATAACTTTAGAAAAACTTTTATGTTTTAAATTCAATTAAAATGTATTATAGTTACTTAAATTAATCTATTAAAATAAATTTTAATAAATAAAGTAAAATATTTAACTCACAATACTTTATTTATAACAAAATAATGACGTTAAAACCTCTCCTTTTTTACATATAATATAATTAGTGATATTAAATTATTTGACCAAAAAAAACTAGATTTTTATCCATAAAAAAAATATACCAATAAAAAGAAATATAAAAGCTTTATAACCATTTTCCTTAATTTCGATAATTTTTTTGACGAAAAAAACACAGAAATGTGATTATATTCTGCATATAATTCTATCTTTTGGGTTTTCATTGCATAGTTTTATTTTTTTATATAAATTTTGAAAATAAAATTAAAGTTATGAAAATTCTCTCTAATAATAAATATTCTATAAAATTAGCTACTAAATAAATTCAAAAATATATGTAAAATATTGAATTAAAGATTATTTATACTGTAAATTGATGGAATTTTCTATATATATAACTTTTTAAAATAAAGCTCCATAAATTTCTAAACACTCTTTCGAAAAAAATAAGATTATAAAATAAACTGATACTACATTTATTAAGATTAATTAGCTAATAAAGATTTAATTTGAATAGTTATAATGCAGCTAAAAAGAAATTCAAAAACACGATATAATCAATTAAATTATTCAAAGTAATTATTTGTATTTTCCTATAAAATTCCTTAAAATTCCAGTAGATTGTGAATAAAAATTATCTATTTATTAATTATTTGTGCTAAAATATTCGGATTTTATTTTTAAATTTTGGTTTCGTCAGTTAAATAATTAAATAAAAAAACAATAAATTCTTTTTTCTAATTGATTTATAAGTAAGCCATATTTAAAATCATAATAAATTTAGGTGAAAAAAATAGATGATATAATATTAAATTTTTTTGCTTTGACTACTTTCAATTAATAAAGATAAAACTTCGTTAATCATTTTTCCGTATAGAAAATTTTTTTTGAGTGATGCGATTTTTTAAATTAAATATCGTTAAAACCCGATTTTTATTTTTAAAACCCCATTAAAATTTTATTTTAACATTTTTATATCCTATATTTAACCTTTTCTGGAAAGGTGGAATATATGTTTTTGCGGTATTAATTGAAATTCTCTCCAAATTAAGATTACTTATAATCAAAAATTAAATATTTTTTTTTTTTGAAATAATGTTATCCATATAAATAGAAAAACCTTTTTTTATTTTTATTTTTATTGATATTATTTATTTAAAAAATAAGTATTTATATTTTTAAATAGGTTAAATTGCAAAATAGAATCAAATTTGATTGAAAGAAATCTAAATAAGTAAATTTGAATAAAAGTGTATTAATAAAAATCAAAAAACTACTTATGTATCAAACTAAGTAAAAGAAAAAGTTAATTTAGGCATCCATTGGCAAATTAAAAATCAGATTAAGTAAAAAAATGTTAAAAAAACTATCCAGCTTTAATAGAAAAATAAATAATATTTGCTAATCAAAATTTTAGAAATATTAAATCATCTGTCACTTTGGAGATGTTATATCCAGGGAATTTGGAAATTTTTGATCCTAACCGTGCTGATAATTTCTTTAAAACCAAAATGAAATTTTGGAATTTTTAAAACTTATAGGGTTTTGATGTTTATTTGATATAATATTATAAATAAATCGGTTATCAAAATTTTATAATAATCAAGAAAATTCAATTTCTGTTTCAAAAATGTTCTAAAAAAATCTATTTTACCAACTTTTGTATGGGTATAGAGAAAATCTTATGGTTAAAGACATGTAGCTTTGTATAAAATTTAATTATAATCACACTTTATTTCATTTATTCTATCAAGTTTAACCCTTTCAGAACCGATGGTGGTAAAATATCTTTTATTTTTTATCCGGTTATATCTATAAAAAAATAATATTTATACATATTGGGGTAAATTATGAAATTAGGACAACTGAAAATTTTAAATTACAAAAATAGGATTAGGCAAAATTTTAGCCCTGAAAATATTAAAGGATTTTTTTACTTAATCTGGTCTAAAAATTACCAATGTATACATAATTTGACATTTTTTATTTAGTTTGACACATATATTATTGTTTGGTTTTTATTAAATCAATTTAATTCAAATTTAATATATCTGATTTCTTTTAATCTAATCTAATTTGATTATATTTTATTATTTAACCTTTTAAATATTGGTCCCGCTTATATATACATACCCAATATTCTTTTTGATATCAATTTAAGTTTCTTAAATCTAATTGATTGGAATTATTTTAGTATTAACATAACAACAATTCTAGCCAATTTTTCAAAACTTCTTTAATATAGCTGTTTTTTTCTGTTTTTTATTCGCAAATATTTCTATTTAAACTCTATAAACAATAAATTTTTTGGATATTATTTTTTATTTTATATATTTCCTAATATTTAACAAATGTACAAAACTTTAAACAAATTTATTGTGTTTTTTTATATATATTTCAACTAAAAATAAATAAAAAATTGGATGTAATAATATTAAATTCAATATTAATTTTTTCATTTTTTTCACATTATTACATCCAATTTTTTATTTATTTTTAGTTGAAATTTTTATGTGTTTTTATGTGTGGTTTTTGGATTAAAATATATATTTCATATGATTTTTTTTTTTTAATTTTAGTAAATCAGTTATTATTTTTACAAAATTTTTCATTATATACATATATATTCAATGGGTTTATTCTTAGAAATAATAGTATCATTTAATTTTTCCTCCCATATATTTACATTATTTATTCGGAAAGCTTGATATTTTTCGGTTTGATGTTTTTATTTCCATTACTAGGGTGATATATCTAAAAAAATCTCTTGATTTAAACTTATTTATACTCAGATCTTAAATTTTGAAAAAAATTACTAAAATTAAAACTCAATATAAGTTTTTTATTATTTATACGAAAATATAATCGTTTATTATTATATTTTTAAACTTTTTATTTTATAATTTAATTTATATGGACATTTATATTAAGATCGTATCTACATTAATTTTTTATTTTAATTCAATCATTTTTATTCCAAGATAAATCTATTCTACTATAAAAAAAATCTTAAAAAAAATATAAAAAATATTCAATTTTTTTTCATCAAACTACTATCTCAAATGTAAATTTTTATATATCATTTTAATATTTAAATTTGGCTATTTTATAATTTAAATTCTGGAAAATTATTTATTTTTATACTGATTTCAATCAGTTTTTTTGATATTTCTAGCATAAATTAACATTTGAAGGTTCATTACGAAACTAAATTAAAAAAGTTATACTTCAATCAATTTATTTTACAAATTCTCACAAAATTCCTTCGTTAGAATAGTAAAATTATTTTTAAAATCATATCTGATAAAATATGGATTAACCATAGATATTGATATTACTGTATTTACACCATCTCTTTAAATTAAATAATATATTTATATGCTTTCATATAGAATAAATATTCAAAAATGATAGATTTTTTTGTTTTTTGAAACCTATAATTGTTCTTGAAATTTTCCATTCACAGTTTCACAATTTTTTTAGGCTTATTTTAATCTTGGAGTGTGAATTTCTTTGCTTTATTTCTCTTCTTTTTTCACTAAATTTTCGATAAAAAGCTCACCATTTGATTTTATTAAAGTTTTTTTTTTTATTTTTCTTGTCGATTATTTACAATTTCTTTTCTTTATTTTTGAATTTTCAGAGATTTTTTTATCCATATTCCACTTAAAGTCTCACATGATGATATAATAATGTTTATGGTTTCGGTTATAAGCTCAAGTACCCAAATTTTCTAATTTTCAAATAATAATATTTAATGTATTCGCTTTTTTATAAGATTTTTTTTTATGAAATTTTATTTAAACAAAGATAACCCCTGCAACACACAATATATTTTGGGTTTGATAAAAAAAATTGGTTTGTTTCTTAATTCATTTATTTCATCTTAGATAAACATTTCTTTATTCCAAAACTAAATTCAAAATCAATAAAATATGGATTATAGTAAATATTTTTGTTTTATTTTTAGTACTCTGTGGGGGAAAATCGGTTAAAAAATTATAAAAAATCTGGTATTATATGAACTATTGCTAAATTTATATAAATGAAACATTTATCGTCAATAACATACTCCTAATATGCGAAATCATGATTTTTGTGGTTTTTTAGCTTTATAAAACATATTATATGATATATGATATATGAACGGCGAATTTCATTACATCTCACTTTTATGAATTCGAATTTATTTGAAACATTTTTTACCGTCAGTGATTTTATTTAATACCTTCTACAAATTTGTCTCGTATATAGCTAATAACCAGGTATATTCTACAAAGAGCAGTCCAGTTGTCTTAGAGGAGATTCCAGAAATATATAAATCCGAATACCTCTGAAAATAATGTTAATAAAAAATTAGAAGAAAATCAGCCAGTCTGGGACGCATTTTCGCGGCTCAAATAGGTATTCAGTGAGTTTGGAGACATCTTGTAACATCCTAGAGGCTATTTTTGTTAACCTATACAGACCCAGATAGCATTGGCTAACTTATCTTCAATACCGAGCAACTTCAGTTTTTACAGTAGCACAGTGTGGGGAAATCGGTCGTAGGATTTGCTATAGTAGATATAGCATATGATTTAATTCTTATTTTTAATTTTTATTCAACGCAAAGTTTTTTATAGGGTAATAGATTGGGTTTAGAGCCTTTCAAAATTTAGAAACTAAAATTTATCTTTGTCTAATATTTCGTATTAATTAATGATATCCCCCTATTTTGTAGAATTTATTTTGGATAATAGCTTAGAAATAGTTTTAATAAGAAAAACCCCCCGATAGTTATCGTGGTACTTCATATCACCCTTTTTAGGTACTGCAACTACTATACTAGTGTCCATATTAGTTGGGATTTCCCCAGAATCGTACATAATATTGATAATTTTAAAAATAATTTTTGCCATTTTTGACTCTGGATTTTTTTCGGAGACCACCAGTTTCCATCCTCACTGAGAATTTCATCAAAGTCGGGAGCCTTGTTATTAGATGTATCACTTAATGCCATGGTGATATCAGAC
>LSSL01003589.1:0-30822 GCA_001953115.1 Smittium mucronatum | reverse complement strand
GATCATATCTATTATTCAGGATTTAATTGTCGACCAAACAGCTGTGCCGCAAAAAAGTCAGTGGATTTATTCGAACACATGCCAATAATAGCTAAATGGAATTTCGCCGACCTGGAAATTCATAAGAAACAGGAAAAAATCGACATCAAAAAAATCAATTTTTCAACCGAAAAGTTTTTCTCTAGCAATAGATTTGCTATATTAGCAAACCAATGCTCAAATTTAGATCAATTGTGCGAAGATTTGGTTGAAAATGTATGGGAAGAGTATAAAATTTTACGAGCGATAAAATCGCCGGACGATGGGTTCAAAACTATTTTGTCCAAAACCACTCTGATTAAAATTCGAAGGCGGCGGAGAAAATTCAAAAGATTGGTCCAGGGAAAAAAGAATATTGCCGATTATGATAATGCCAAAAATTCGGCTAGAGAATCAATCAAAGCTGACAGAAAAGCCCACTATGAATCGAAAATGGAATTAATTTCCGAAAACTTAGTAAATAAAGACTCTAAAAAGCTGTAGTTTTTTATCAAATCACTCACTGGAAGAATTTTTCAGAGCGTTGCAAATGGTCCAATATATGATAAATATAAAAAGTTGGTTATAGAAACAACTGAAAAAATCAATATTTGGAACAATCACATCAAGGAATTAGCCAAAGACAGTAATGGAAATAGCAGAAATCCCGAGAAATGGGAATCTATTGCGCCAATAGAATGCGATTATTTCCCAGACTGTGATGAATCCGTCAGCTGGGGCGATATTATTACTGGGCTTAGAGATACTCCCAATAACAAGGCCCCTGGGATCGATGGAGTTCCTAGCGAAATTTGGAAACTTGTTATGAAAGAAAAAGCACCGACTTCAAACTTGGCGAAATTACTGCATAAAATAATTTGCAAAATCTACTATTAGGGTGAAATACCGAAATCGATGACCACAAGTTTGATAGTCCCTGTCCCGAAAAAAGGTGACTTATAGGATCCTGACAACTATAGAGTAATCTCGCTAATTCCTACGCTGATAAAAATAATAGGAAAAATCACTACTGCAAAGTTGGTGAAATTGGATCGAAAATTCAATATTTTAACCAAGGAACAAGCGGGATTTCGGAATTTCGAAGAATGTGTAGCGCAGGCGACTACTTTGTATGAAATAGTTAATCGGCGTAAAGTAAAAAATCTAGAAACTTGGATATGCTATACCGACTACAGCAAAACCTATGACAGGGTCCCCCACCGAGCATTAATCCAAAAATTACGGTCTATCGGAATTGGGGGAAAGTTGCTCAATATTATTGGCGGATTATAATACGAGCCAAAATTAGCGGTCAGTTTCGGAAATAATATTTCGGAGCCATCCGAATACCTATGTGGGGTGCGTCAAGGATGCCCAGCATCGCCGATTCTGTTTGATTTTTATATTAACGATATTTTCCGCGAAGTACATGGTATTTCTTTTCCTGGCCTAACAGTGCTAGTAACTGGGCTTTTTTTCGCAGATGATGCCGTAGTATTAGCGGACTCGGCTGAAAACCTCCAAATATCACTAGATGTTATTAATAGGTGGTTAGATACTTGAGAAATGTCTATTAATGCAGCAAAATGCGGAATTATGGCTGTCAACTGCAATTCGGCATCTGAAATAGTACTTCAGAGACAAAATATCAATGTATCCAATCTTTACATGTATTTGGGCTATAAAACGAACAACAGATGGAATGTAGCTGATACCATCAAAAACAACAAGGATAAAGTCCAAAAAGCGTTTTTCTCAGCCTATGGATTTCTGAACAGAAGTGATGTGTTATTGGCTCTGAAAATCAAATTCATCAACAGTGTTTTTATACCGATTGGCTGCTATGGCGGAGAAACATTTGGGATGAGAGAAGCTAGATGCAAACTAATTCAATCAGTAGCAGACAGGGCATTGCAATTGGTAGCCAGAGTTGGAAAAAATGCAGCTTTGGAGCGGCTCAGAGAGGAGTTGGGGATCAACTCGGTTTTTATAAAAACTAGCACTGCACGCGAACGAGCTTACTATAAATAGCGAAAATCACAGACTTGTATTGCAGATCTGATCAAAAGTCTAATCGTGGCAAAAAAATCTACTAGGGTGACTGGAAGTGCACGGTGGATTAAGAAATACTGCAATAATGGTGAAAATGGCAAAAATTTAATCTCATTGGTCAATCGCACGAAAATCAGTCTGTGGACCCAACAGCGGAAAATAAAAAGCAAAGGACATTGGATAAAATCACATACTATATATCCAGAATTAAATCAAGGTCTTTAATAATTCGGAAAAATGATAATGGGCAGTTTTTGGAATACACAGCGACTGGCCAAAATAAAAATGGTGGACGAAAAATACAAAATTATTTGTCCCTGTCGCGAATAAAAACTCCAGAACTACAGAACACATCCTTATTGAATGTCACCAATTTTTTCCAATCAGAAAATGCAAGATCAGATGGTTTATACCGGAATCGACAACAAATGATAATTTACTGGGATATTTATCAACCAAAGAAGTTCGGTTGGAACTAATTGGGAAACTCCTTGGGGGGAGTCTAAAAAATATTTTAGTAAGCTTCAAGCTGGCGTTGCCGAACATAAAATTGAGTTGAAAACAGCGAAATTTATGGACATCATTCGTGTTGCTAGATTGGCTATACTGGAAGGTATAAGTGAATCACCAGCCCCCTTGAACCAATGCCCAGTGTGTACTGAGCCGCTAGAGCGACAGATGGGAGTGGAATAAAATTTATTAATTTTTCCTTTTATTTTAGTTTTTTCTGGAATTTAAATATATATAAATTACCTTTAAAAAAAAGTATTTTAGTTTTTATTTTTTCTATAATTTAAATTATATAAATAAATTCCCATTAAAAAAACTCTCTTCTCTAAGCTTTTTTTTCAAGAACCAATAGAATTTCAGAAAAAATTAAATAAATAAATTTTTATCATGGGAGCCAGCAGCTCTAGCTTCGATGAATTTAGCAGCGAAAGCTAGTCTGTCGACATCGACGACACTTTCATGGACTGATGGATGTAGATGATGGATCATAATCGAAAAAAATCCGACATCGTCGATCATAAGCTTGAATCTTAAACCAGATATGGGGCTAACTTGACTCATAGATTGGAAACGGATTGGAGTACGGGTAAAAATCAATATACACTGAAAATCCACATAGAGTATTCGGAATACTCTTCAGCTAATGGCACTAAACAGACTGAGGGAAAACTGGCTATCCCACATTCATCTATTAAAAATCCAATCCGAGATTCGAATTTCAAATATCAAAGTCAGACCCGACCATCTCAAAACATGGTCAGAAAAAAATGAGCGTATATTTAAAAATGTCTCTATTTGTAACCCTAGAAGCAAAAGAATATTGAAGAACTTGAATTGAAGTCATAAATTTTAAAACTTTAAACCCAAAGGTTGATGATACCAAGTTACCCGATGTAGGCTACACGGGAGTCAATTTTGAGAATGTTTTCATCCCTAAAGTGAATTTAGAAGGTTTTAAAATAGGCTTCTCTCAGAAAACTAAAAGAGAAACACTAGAGGAAGGAAGCTCAAACCACAGTGTTAAATTTGGGATAAATAAAATCGAAATAGAAGTATAAATATCTCTTAGTGTCAAGTAAAGAATAAGATAGCTAAGATTTCTTCTCCCTGATAGGAAACTCAAAAAATGAAAAGAAAAAGTTTGAAATTTTTTAGCTGAAAGTAAGAAAACAATAAGAGTGATATTCTCGGGTAAAGATGGCGATGAGGAAGGCGCCAAAATTTACCTTTTGAGTGGAATCAGATATCCGCTTTGGATAAATTCCCTTCTAAAGAGAATATACCGGTCAAGGTCACTCATACAGAAGGGATTGAGTGTGAAAAATCATAAAGTAAGAGTATAGCTGTGAATGATCGATCAACAGGTGCATATTTGGAACCAAGTGTGTGCGGTAAATATTATGCGCATCAAGAGGATAATAAAACAGGGGCTCCAGAAAGAGGCGGATTTAGAAGAACTAATAGCACAAAGAGGGAAGAAACTATTAAGAAGTCGTATGATGACATAGATAACGCTAAAAAACATCGAGAAAAGTAAGCGAAAACCATCGTAAACATAAGAGTAAGACATGTTTCATTAAGAAACGGCTTACTCAGGAGAAAATTAATAACTTTTTATCTGGAGTATCTCATTATCAGTCCACAAAATATAAATTAATATACTTTGACTGGTTCAAAAGGTGTATAATATCTTTAATAAAGAGCTCCATCTGTCAAGGCTCAGTTAGACTATACTAAAAGGAAACGTTGGATTGGTTAACGTTACCAAGCTGGAAATAAGTGATAATGGGATTACGGCACCAAAAATTGGGGCTTTTATGATGAAACATAGCTGAGTTACATTGGATTGCAATTATGACCCATTTTCATAAGAGAGTGATGTGTTGATAAATCTGTTTAAATAGAAATCTTACATGAAGAGTAGGAATAAGAAATAACGCAGGATGGCCAATTTTATACGTAAATGTAACACCTTTGAAAAAAAAATTAGGGAGGCCTTTTTATAACAAGGCGAATTAGCCAATTCAGATAGAGAAAGTGGCATGAAATGCTAAGTTTGCAGGCAGCTACCTCTAGCACTATACACATAAAAGTAAATGGCTGTAAAAATAAATGTACTCAAAATGAAGGGAAAAGAGCAAAAATCCTACTCTTATGGAATATATCCAAGTTAAATAAATCAACTTTATGAAGACTGATTGGAGTGTATATGTGAATACCGAAAAACAGCTATAATGCTAAAAAAATAAAGCAGACAAACTAAATGGAGACATCGAATCAAATTCAATGAATATTACGAATAATCTATCTGAGATAAAAAAAATTACAAAAGAAAATAAATGAAGGGATCGGATATGAACAAATAAAAGTTGAAAAAAGGTCATAAAAGGAAAATCAAAATCAAAGAAATCAAAATAAATGAAGGGTCTATATTTAAATATATGGCTTACAATGTACAAGGAATAAAAAATATAAAAGACCTATTTTAGTTGACCCTAAATAAATATAGGACAACGTTGGTATGAATACAGGAAACTGTACTGTCGGGAAAATCTTCGTGATGTAGACTCAAGGAGTATGCATGTTTCGAGATAAAATCTAATATAATAAGATGGGGTAGGAGACTACTTACAGAGGTGAGTAATGATTCGGGTTTACATATATCTGAACATTTCAACTGTTCCAAATGGATGGCCTTTAAACTGAGCGGAAATTTAATAAATGGAAATAAATGTGATCTCGTCGTAATCAATGCTATATACCACCACAGTAAACAAAAAAAAGAGGTGTGCGTCAAATGTCATAATTCTACAGGAAGCAATTATTGAAGCACCCAGAAACTCCATGGATTTTTGCAAGAGATTTTAACTTGAATGTGGCAAAAACATTGGCATTTTTAAATAAAATCAGAATAGGATATACAAGAGCAAATGTAAATAATAGCTCAGGAACAAGAAATATGCAGAGGAAAAGTAGGACGGATTATCAATCATGTTTCACACATCGGAATATTTTCCAGACCATAATATGCTAAATTATTAAAATTGGTAGACCTATTTGACCATCTGCCAGTGGTGGTGTAATGGGCGCTGTATAAACTGAACCCCCCCCCCCCCAAAACAACTAAAATAAACGCTTCAAAGATAAAAAAAGAAAGACTTGTCTTATTTAATAATAACAAATTTGATCCACTAATAACTTCAATACTTGGAATATACTATACATTCGATACTACGACTTCAGGAATCTGAAAAATCAGCAAAGACTTTCGGCGTAATACCGTAAACACCAAGGAATACTCGGAGGTGTTTTTAGGAATAAATTAGAGGATAATAAAAACAGGAAGAAATGAATTTGTAAATTATATAAAAAATAACTGTAGTCTGGATGATTATTTATCATCAAAGTATAATCCTTAAAATCTAGAAGAAATGACTAAAAAAAGAAAAAACTTAAGGATATGGAATTAGCTTGTAAGATGTATGTTGGTAACTCCTCTAGGCAGCTTCGGAGATGGATGAAATATCAGTAAAGGGGAGTCAGTATATCATTATCCTGAAGGTCAATATATGATAGGAACGATAATCTAATATCTAAAAATGTAGCGAAATCAAAATTATTGACTGATAATTTTGAACTAATAGCGAAAGAAAAATCTGTGAACAGCAAAGACCCTGAAAAATTGAGATTATTGATGAATAGAAATGAAAAATATTATGTCGAATGTGATATTCCTATTGAGTGGAGAAAAATTAGGATAGGGTTGAAGAAAACTCCTAACAATAAAGCTCCTGATACTGACCAAATATCTAGTGAAATTTGGAAAATAGTGCAAGATGAAGAAGCTCCAGGATCAAATTTCGCTAAAATAGTATACAAACTAGTAAAAGGGATTTGGTATTCAGCTTATATTCTAGGAAATCTAGATACTAGAATTGTAATACCCGTACAAATAAAGGCGACTTCAGAAATACAAGTAACTTTCGTGGGATATCCTTGATATTTACTCTTGTAAAAATAACAGCGAGATTATGGTATCGAGAGTTAGAATTATTGATTCAAAATATATATTCTGGTATAGAGAAAGTCGATTTTCGTTCAAGGCAATATTGTGTAGCACAAGAGACAGCGTTGTAAAAAGTTTTGTGGAGGCGAAGAATCAAAGGCTTACCAATTTTTTTCGGATTAATTGATTTTTCTAAAGCATAAGATAGAGTCCCACATCAAGCATTACTCATGAAACTGAAATACCAGAGAAGCATATGACATTTACACAAGGTGATAAGTGCGATGTACAAATATCGAAAATTTGTTTTGGGACTGTAAGCAATATAAGTGATACAGTTGACTACAATTTTGGTTTCATACAGGGATTTCCAGCCTTGCCAATACTTCTTGACCTCTATATTAATGATATACTGGAGAATATAAAAAGTATTTATGTCCCGGAAATTTTAGAGAAAATCAAAGGACTTCTGTTTACTGAAAATGCAAACGTATTTTATGACAGTTTAGCTGAGTTACAAATAACACTCTAAAAGAATTAGAAATAGGCCAGTAAGTGGGAAATCGATGTAAACGCCAATATGTGGAGTAATAATGGATATGTCTGAAAAAAATATACTTTTTAAAATTCAGGGAGGAAGGCCCCTCAAGTTGAACACTTCAAGTACCTGGGGTGGTTTTTAACGAATAATGGGGTCATATATCAGCGAACAACCATAAAGTGAAAAAATTCACTTAAGGAATTGAATGGGATACACTTTTTCCTGAGAGATAAAAACATTCCGATTGAGCTGCTCACTACAGTCATCAGATCTGTCTTAATACCGATAGTTACTTACCGAGGGAAAATATTTGGAATGAGTAAAGAAGGATATAAGAAAACACAAATCGTTGTGGAATCAGCTACCCGCCTAGTGATTGATCTGGGAAAGCTATATCATTGATAAACTAAGAAAGGAGCTAAAATTAAACACTCTATAAAAAAACAGCAGTAGCCAGAGAAAATTTATACTTCAAGTGGAATAAATTGAACACATGGATATCAAAACTAATAGAGAATCCAATGGAATCTCAACTAGACACATGAGCCTCAGGAGCCCGAAGATGGGTTAAAAGATTTTTTTTTCACAAGAAACATGGAAAGACAAGGAAGTGCAACGATATGAATATCGTAATAAAGTATTTTTTGTGACTATTCACTTGGATAAAAAAAACAGGGATTTCAACTATCAGAAATGTGTCAGGAATAGAAATAAAATTATCTGAGCAACTGAGGGAATACAAGAAACTATTAAAACAAACCCATTATATTTACAACTAAGAAACTAGCAAGTGAAAAAATTATTGACAAATAATATTTTAAAAAACGCCCATTTTGCAATATAGAAATTCCTGAGTCCGTGGAACATCTAATTGTAGATTGCCGCAGATGGAATATAGAGAGTAAATTTTTTTGGAGAATTATTCCCGAAAATAAATCGTCATCTACTTAGTTCAACCAAAACCTGTTTACTGACCAGACTCCTTGAAAGTGGGTTGATATATAACACACCAATAATACATAATAATGCTGAAAATATGGCAGTCAGGGCATTGCTAGGTAAATCGCCTATTTTATCTGCAATAATTAATACACTTACTGTTGCTCTTCATGAGATAATATGAGCACCAGACCACTGAGCACAAATCTGCGATGATGTGTAGACCCTATTGGGTCGATATGGAACTATTTTTTATAGATTAAAACTATTATTTTAATTATTGGATTATTAATAAGTCTAATTAAAATTAAAAATAAAAATAAGGAAAATAATCAGAATTTATTTTCCCCCCTAAATTGTTATAGAAATATATTATTTACAAGGATTAAACAGACTTAATGATATTTTCTTATCAATTTTAAACAAATAAAAAATTTCTTAACAAGTGATTTTTTTATTGATACGGGAGATTTTGAAAAAATATTGAGCATTAATAAAAACTTCAGAAAATTAAATTTTTATCCTCCAATTTTTAAATTAAGATTATTATAATTTTTTATCCGCTCTTATTTGGATAATTTTTATCATAAAAATTAACAAATGAAACTTTGTTTTAAAAGGTATCTTACTAGCTAATATGTAGCTCAGGTATTTAAATACAGCTTTTATTAGAAGACAAATATCAATAAAAAATTTAATTTGTGTCATTCAGCCAATTTTGTACTTTTTTCCATAAATGCTAATATGTATAAATGAATAAATAGAGAAATTTTTGTGCGTTTTTCTGGAATTTACAATAGATTTAATATTTTCTAGTAGATATAAATATCCTGCCGCAAATTCACTACCAGCATTATTAGATTTAGGACTTTAATACACCTCTTATAAAACTTAGAAGTAGTAATTATTTTTATTTACAATCTAACTTTGATTAAAGTTGCTCCCGATATAATAATTTTTCTTCACTTCGATAAAAATATCTTCTACCTCCAATTTATCTTTTATTTTGTACCCAGTAATTCCATATTTTTTATATTAATAACCCCCTATTTAATAAAAGGACAACTCGTACGGATTAATTTTCAAGGCATTTTTTAAGAAGCAATACCTATTTTTCTCTTCGTAGTATTCATTAATCCAAAGATTCCACGATTACCCATTTTTTTTAAAATCCATGCAGTAAAGAATGTATTTTTTACTTTCTAATGTATCCGCATTTTTAATCTTCATATTTTTCTTAATCTTATTAGAGATTAAAAATGAAGATCCTCCCAATTTACCTCAATACATTCATTATTTTTAAGATAAGCTTCAATTAATAAGACTTAATTTCATGTATTTTTTATTTATATGTGCTCAAAATATCAGTCTTATATATAATTAGACTGCAGAATTTATTTCATTTTTTTATTTCAATATAAACCTTTTCTAATAAACCTTATAAAAAAGTGGGAATAATTAAAAAAACGTTTTTTAGTTTGGATAAAAGTGAAAATGAATACAAATTAGAGTAACCAATTACTAAAAAAATGAATCTGAACTTTGTAGAGCTAAAAATTCCATAAATTCACTTATTTTGAATCCTTGTAAATTTAAAGTTTGTGGAGTAACACAAATAAATCAATGTATTTTTTAGTTCCAAAAAATTCAGATTGACTTTTTTATATAATTAGCAGCTCTAATTTATGCTAAATTTATCTTTTTTTTAATTTTATACACTAAAAAAAAATCGAATTCACTTTTTCCAATTTGAAATTATTATTTTATAATTTGACCCCACTTTTTTCGATTTTTTTAGAATTAATCGAGCCCTTTAGGGTGATGATTAAATAATATTATACTATAATAGGAGAAATATTATGTGTTACCGTCTTATTGGGTAAAACTAAACTGAAATCTAAACCAGTAATATAAAGTGAAACATTGAATTAAAGAAATTTTATTATTAATACTGTGAAGTACGGTTTAGCTATATTCCTTCCATCTTTCAACAAAGGTAAATAGGACGGTGATTGGAGCTTAATATGTATTCTATTATTGTATAATATGAATCAATCATCTCCCTAAAGAGATCGATTAATTCTAACATTGTACACCAAATAGGAGACATATTAAGTTAATTCAAATTATAAAATGGAATCTGTCAAGTTGTTCGTAGAATTTCTTGCGAGTCGATATTATGTATCAAATATTAATAGTTTGACCAAAAGCAGTGCAAAGCTATTTCTTTTGTGGATATATTGGAGGTTGCTTGTAGTGTATTCCCGATCGCCCGACCCTTTGGTGTAGTACTTCCGGTTCTTGATGAATTAGAATCGAAATTTTGTAGATTTATCTAGTAATAATGTCCACAGAAAGAGGCTTGTCTCTGTATCTAAATAGTCTGATGAATCTGTTTAATATCTAGTTTTTATTGTTTGTTGCAGAGTAGGACAAATATTGCGTGCAATTTTTTCTTTATAGAGCTTATAATCTATTATTGAGCACAGTATAGGGTCAGGGCGCACTTTTATCTTCCATGGCCTCTCTACTGGACTTTAATCTCGATTTTAATTTGGCTCTATTATTATCAAGTAGAGTATCCCGTTTTTAACTCGACGAATGGAATCGTCTATAAGATGACTTTCACTGGCTCCTAGGAATACTATTACTGTTAACAGCCAAAATATTTTAGAGGTGAGATTCTTAACTGAAATTTTTTCAGCCGGTTCCGATTATCTAAATTTTTATCGAACATGAGTTATGTCGATCTCAGATCTCATGAAAGATTGTATTAGAGATTCCTCCGAAGATTTCAGAAATTCTAAGAACATATGAGTTTTTGATATTTTCTCTTAGTTGTCAGTCAAAGTGATTATTGCAGATTTTTAGAATCTTATCGCAATCAAATTTGGTTTTTCCTTCTTAAATAACTGAGCTAGATAATGTATTATTTGGGAAGCACATATTGGTGCATTAATATCATTAGATATTATTCAGTATAAAAAGTGCTGTTTGATAGCACTTTATCTGGTTCGACGATTGATGTGTCTTTCTTTATAAAGTATAAAGTCAATGGATTAAGTTCTGAGAACTTTGTCTTTGAAGAAACTTCGCTGATACTCCAAGAGATCAATTTCCTGTGCTTTTTGTTCAAGAGCGGGGAACTTCCGCTTTTTGGATCAGGAATTACTGTAGTTGCTTGCAGGGGAAGAGGCTGGGCCACCGAGAGAGACATCAGATCTGGAAGCCATAGTGCTGAAATCCTCATTGGAGTCACTAGGGCTATATTTATTTCATATCTTCTTACCTTCTGTATCGTCAGAGATATCAAGTTTCAAGGTGGGAATCAGTATGAATCGTTGTACTCTTTACATTTGAATGCTAGCGCATTCTGGACTAGATAATTTTCGTCTTAGAACCAGCTATAATACTATTCCACATCTTTTACTGTTTCAATGCAAACAGATCCACATCTTTTGGACCTTGTGAAAGATTTCGGTGTGTCGAAGTTCTCTTGAGACAGGGACCATTCAGTTTGAGCAGTCAATCTGCTTTTTGCATTTGCTGGGCTCGACACTAACGGGAAATATGTCGCATGTTACCGAGTATTGATCTTCAGGCAGTTTGGCTAAATATCTTCTGATATTCTCAGTAATTTGGGGGATTTTGTTCCCCATAATTTACTCAGATGCGAGAGTGTGATTGTGTTTTATGAGTATAAAAACACCGATATCCCCACAACGCACCAGAAGCCTGCAAAGTTAAGACGTCCTGATAGTAGGGCTATATTAATCTATTGGGATTTCTCAATAAAGCTCACCAGACATCTCAATGTCGACTGGCCAGCGTTAATTAACTTTATGGCCTCTCTTTGGAGATTCCTGACTTAGGTAGACGGCATCATGTACATCGATCTATGTTTTTTATCACCATTCCTGGGTGTGATATATATTGTGATATGTACTTTGAATATTTCTTGTAGTCGACCTTAAGTCCAAGTTCTCAGAACTTAGGGTATACCTTGGGGGCTCCCATGATTAACAGATCGTTCTTGCAAGCCGAGAATCGCATATTGTTTGATTTGGCACATTCAAATACAGGTCTAAGGATTTTGGTGAAGACAAATGGAATCAGTATAGTCCTAATGGGAGAAAGAAAAACTGGAAGCAGCGACCGCTCCAGTGAAACTTGAGATATTTTCGGATTTTCTTGTAAACTAGAATATGCATTAATCCATCTTGTAGTTTTAAAGAGGTCGGGTAATCCTTTCAAATTATCATTCTGCAGATTGAAGAAAGATTCTCCATATTGAAGCTCTGCTTTTCTACATGAATATTGAGCTTGCGGAGGTCTAATACTGTCCCGAGACCTCTCGTATTTTTCTGGATCATAAAAAACTGACCATAAAGTCCAGGGCCTCTTCATTTTATCTTTTTGATAGCTTTCTTCAATAGAAAGGAAGCGACTTCGTTTGGAAGAACCTTTCTTGTCTCCCGACTCGGCTTTATTTTGTAAAGATGCAGGTGAGACTTCAGATGTAGGCCCGTAGGTTTCATAGTAAGGCCAGGGAGCTGAAGCACTCTGGCAGGCACCGAATACGTCATAGTTACAAAATTAATCTGAGTCGGTTAATTTTTTTGGAAAAAGCATAACCTTTGGGCGGAAATTTTTCCGCTCCATGCCATCTTTTCGTCTTTCCAACGAAGGATTCGGCGTCTGAGAGTTTGGGGTCTTGAAAGGAAGTCTGAATCCCTTTGACACTATGTTCTGAACCCGAATGATTTCGGTTATTTTTGGACAAGGAGCCTTAAACGTAGCTAGGCGAGCTCATACTGGAGTTCCCTGTTTGGTATATAATGAGACTCCCTTCCACGAAAATTTGACATTCGTTCAAATATCTTATTTTAGGAGCTGAATTCTACGGTGGGAGCAGAATTGGTACTCTGCACCCTATTATCGTTGCAGGTGTACGAATAATTTGGGATCTTAACCTGTAGGAGCTAGAAGAAGAGCTGGATTCTCTATGGTTTAACTACCGGCTTCTTTGCAATGATATCGTTTAGTACCTCTTGATCCATAAGAGATCTTTTTTCTGACTTGATGGGCTGAGTAGGATTTCCTGTAAGAACCAATTCTCTATGAAAGTTATATAACGCCTTTTGTGTTACGGTTGTCGAGATTTCAGTTAGAAGCGCTCTCATAGTGCTGTTAAACAAGAAATCAGTATATTCAGAAATATTTTTCTCCTGAATTCATCGATTGACGTATTAACAGATGGCCTTGTTTCCTGGTCCAACGATAACTGTATTTCATAAAAATCAGAATCAGTCTTTTTTACTGTGCTTGACACTGTATATTTCATTGAAGAAGGGACATATTTCATAGAACTTGTCCTGGGGCAAGAGTGTATTGCAATCTTGCGTTCTTCTTCGGTTAATGGGGACCCGAAGAAGTCTTCTTCAATAGATGGATGTGCATTAGTTAATTTTGGATAGACTGTGAGATTGGTGACAGAGATACTTGCTGTAACATAAGGATCTTCTAAATCAGCAATCGATTATCCACTTCACCCAGTACCTTAATTTTCTTCTGGCTTGATGCAGCTTGAGCTTCAGTCTCTCGTTACATCTTTTTAGATGAAAGTATTATAATTTTTTTAAGAAAAATCTTTTTTAAAAAAAATAAAAATATTTATGTTGGTAGAGTACCTTTGCAAAAGAAAAGATGAAAGGGAAATCCCTAAACCGTAACTCACAGCATTAATCATAAAATTTCTTTATTTCAATATTTCACTTTATTTTATTGGTTTAGATTTCTGTTTAAATTTACCCAATAAGATGGTAACACTTAATATGTCACCTATTTAATGTATAATATTAGAAAAGGAGTATATCAGAACTTTTAATTGATTTAAATTAAAGTTTTATTTGTAACTAAATTACCGGCTTTCTCTTTCCCTAAAAAAATCGACATTTATTCACACATTTTTTTTCTGAGAAATTTATTTTCAAGTTAATATAAAGTTACGTTTCTTGAACCAATGACCTCGAGGTATGTGCTGCTAGAACGGCCGAGGGGAATTGGGTGTTAAAATTTTTAAATTTTTTAAATTAGTTTTTATAACTTTTTATTAACTTTAAAATACATTTCCCGTAAAAAAAATAAAAAATAAAAAGTTACGTTTATTCAATCTTTCTTGAAATTCTCTCAAATCATTATTAGCTCAAAAATCTTTTAAATCGCGGAATATGGTAAGTTCAAACAATTAGTCTAAAACAAATTTGTAGATATTTTCAAATTTAAAAAAACCAAATTAAATTCGAAAAAGAAATCTTTGTTATTCAGGGAATAAATATACTCTTTATAAAATGATTGGTAAATTTTTATGTAAATTGCAAGATTTATCAATAGTGTGGAGCTATTGGGTTTAAATTGGAAGAGTTTAATCATCTTACCTTGAAAATTTCCCTCAAGATTGAAATACCTTGCCGTGGGTTAGGGGCTTGATAATGCACTTTTCGAAGTACACTAGACCAAAACTTCACACAGCGATGTACTATTCTTGGTTGGGGGTAGTGGGGACAGCGCACAGCGATTCTTAGGACAGCTATTCCGGAAGAGGAACATCTCGAAATAGGGGGAGCCGATAGTTTAGCACAGCTAAGGCATAGTCTAGTGCAAAAGTCCAGGGTCTAACAGCTATTTGAGGAAAGCCGTTTTGATCAATCCCACGTTTGGGTAGGAGTCTAATTCTATTAATCATGTTAGAAGTAGGCTCTGACTAGGAGCTCAGTAGCTTCAATGAACTATTGTTCATTGAAAAAGAGCTTAATTATTGAATGCATGTGTAACCTCAGCCATCCAGCCAAATTGAAGCAATGCCAGGGTATTATTTGGTGGTTGGTAGATTGAACCCTTTTTCCGTAGGTAGGCAGCGGGTAGTCCGGCAGAGGAGTTTTTTGTAGCTAGGATACTAGCCTTTTCTATACGTCTTTTTCTTTTTTTCATATTTTTTTAGTACAGCTTTTAATGACGTTGTCTTACAATAAAATTCTTTGATACAAAAAAAAATACTTTGAAAATTTATTAGAGCTAATACGCATTTCCATTTTTATTGGTATGATGATGATTTAATTAAATTAAATTTAAGCAAATGGTTTTCTAGTAAAATAAAGCCTGGTCTTGAAAAGTTTCTCACTAATGCCAAATTTTTGTTTAAAGTTTATTTAAAAGTTTACACATAACCGAATAATAAAAGAATACACGAACTTGCAATAATTAAAGATAATCTTTATAGCAGTTGACAGAATTCGAGTTTCGTAACGAGTCAACCTATATTAAGAATACTGAAATATCTCCGAAATGGAAGCCTCAAAAAAAATCTTGAAAAAAAACCTTATTTTTAACTACGATTTACCCTTGAACTACGAGTACAATCGAACTTCATGTATTATAAATAGAAATTGTGAAAACTACTTTAAAAGCATCAGCTGGTAATTATAAAAGTTTGTGATAATATGTAATACAAGCATAATTTTTATAATTTCAAGTTTTTTAAATCACTGATTTAACTCTGTCAGGTCTAATGATGGGTTACAGCTTTTAACTAACTCAGCTGATCAAAATATTAGAATATTGGACTTTGATGGTGACTTTTATATTCTTGGAAATTTGATTTCTAATTTAAGAATACCGTAATATAAATTTTTAGTCTTTTAAATATTCATTTTTTTTCTAATGGATGTAGACGTAGCAAAATCCGCCTCATTGAGATCAGAGTTTTTCATGGGAGAAACCATTTCTAGCCTTTCGTGGTATCCATTCAAAACAATTTCAGGTAATTTTTTTACTTTCCTTTTTTTCTTTTTAGAAAAGGGTAATACTCAAGCTATAGTCTGAAGTTTTCGTTTTTTTTACTGAGAAGATCCTGCCTCTTGTTGTGCTTTAATATCTAGCAGAGATCAGCCTTTAAAATTAATGGACACTAATTCTGGGATAGTGAGCAAAATTTTATTAGTTCGAGGTTGAAGGGATGTATAAATTATACCGATTCTTGTTATAAACCTTATAGATAAGAGCAAAATATAGAGCTATTGACGATAAAGAGCAGGTAATTTCGACTAGTTGTGGAGTTTTCAATTCTACTGGAGAAAAGTAAGTACTTTTTAATATAAACTAGAAAAAATTTTCACTAAAACAGATTAAAATACTAATAATCAGGATTTATGCCGGCTTTAAAGAACTGATATTGGTATATGATGTACAAAAGCCAGGAGACCCTGTATACCGGATAAAAACTTCAATCAATAAAAAGTCACGTGAGGGGCAAAAGGGAATCATATCATGTATCGACTTTCCTCCATATTCTAGTACTCTTGGTGACAAATTATTTGCATCAGGAAGCTTTTCTGGAAGTCTATCAACACATGATATAAGGGAAAATGGAGTTATTAGTAGCTGGAGGCCGAATGGCATTAGTGGACCCAACAAGGGCATTACTAAGGTAATATTATGTAGATTTTGTCAGAGATATTCAAAGAGAATTAATATAATATTTGTTTTTCCGTAATTCAAAACTATTATTATGGAATGAATATAGGTAAAATTTTCACCAGATGGAAATTACTTGTTTTCAGGGTTCAGAAAATCAAAAAAGATATGTTGTTGGGATTTGAGGAATGTGACGTTTCCTGTGGCCACGTTTAACCGAAAATGCAATACACAGCAAAGAATGGGGTTTGATATTGATAATTATCAACGATTTTTGGTAGCTGGCACAAATAATGGGGAGATAAATTTTTATGAGCTTAATTCTGGATTAAATACTAATCCGAAAATTTCGTTTAATGCACATGATGGTAAAGTATATTAACTATTTACGGTTTAATACCAATTTATGGTTTTGATTTTTTACATTAATCGAATAGATTTCGTTGGGGATTTATCTTTACACCCTTTTTATCCGATACTAGCATCAGTTTCGGGACAACGTCATTTCGAAATCGAGGATATAGGTTCAAATGAAGAAACCAATAATGAGAATAAGGTGTTTAACCCATCGATAAAATTATGGGATTTGGGAGAATTTTTTTTGAAAATTTAGACATGTATATGTAATTTAATGAATTGTCATAAATTTTTTTTTACAAGGTTATAGTGGTATTTTTTCTCCTTTTAGAATTATGAAATATAAAACTTCAATCAAATCGAACACAAATTATGTTAAAGCCAATTTCGATTTGAGGTCTAACTTTGCATACTACCAATCCTTTATCATTTGGAAGTTTCAGACCAAATTTTAAAATTATGTTTTAAAAAAATCATTTATTTTTGATATTTTTAGTATAAAAGAGCTTTATTGTGGAAATTTGTCGCTTCATTAAATTCGTGATAATTCTTGAGGATTAGAGACTTTTGTAAAAAATTCAGAAACGGAAATTACAATTCCATTATGCTTCTCAGTGTAAGGATATTGACAAAAAAAATATTCCGATTTACTATATAGCCAAATTTTAATAATAAATATAGACCTACAACAACCTTTATGAAAGATGAAGTTTTCAGACGGAATTATGGATGTGTAAAAGGTTGTTTTTTTTTTTTAAAAAAAAAAAAGCAATATTCAAATATAACGATAGTAAAACCAGTATCCTGAAATTTTAGCATTAATGAATGAGTATAAAGAGTAATGATATATAAAAATTAGATGAGTGTAACGATATATTTTTCAGTCTAAAATTTTTATGATTTAAAAACCAAAAACAGACACATGATTGATATTTAACATTGAAGATTAAATGGTTTTTATGACTAATATTCCGAATTTAATATTAATTCCCTCCAGTAAAACTCCCCTCTCCAATCATAGTAATTAAACTCAACTCAAGTTTTAAAAATTCTTATTATTCAACCATTAAACTTTAAATTAATACAAATAAATAGATTTTCTTGGAACGTCAATTATTTTCTGATCGAAATTTTTTTTTTTTTTAGAGATTTGATAAATCAAGATTTTTTTATTTCAATTTTCAACAGATTGGTTAGAAGCACTATATATAAATTCCACTAAATCCCAATAACATCAAATATTTAATTTATAATATGTTTATGCCTGGTTAATAAATATCGGCTTTAGAGATTAATTAAAAATACCAATAAATAAAATACAAAATATTGAGTTTTAATTTTTATACAAGGAAGTTTATTCATGAGAGGGTTTAATTTTTCTAGATTAAAAAAAATTAAAATAATAAAGATTAAGAGGGCCTAATTAAATTTATGATTAACCAAACTCTACAAAGTAAAAGATAATCAAGTTTTTACGAGATGAGGCATATTTAGTTAATATTCCTCCTCTTTAAGGTATAATATTTTGTAATTTGGATACTGGTTATATTCAAGTAAGAAAATAAGCAAATATGGTTCAATGCTTTTGCAGATTACAAAAAAAAAATAGTAAAACGCACCAAAGCTTGGCAATAAAATTGTGTAATAATTGTTTTATGGGAACTGAGCCAACCGGCTTCACTTTTGAGGCAAAATAAATGGAATATGAATTATATAGTATAGAAAAAAATAGACAGAATTTTCTGTGTCGGGTTTAGGAGCCAATGGAAAACATGTACCAGGAATATTGGGAATACTTGTGAAAATAGTTGATCTTTATATTATCTATTTAGAAGGCGAAGAAATTTTACTTTTCATTTATTAATAATGTTTAAATGAGGTTCTTTTGACTTTCTTTAATAATTCATCACCCCTCTTTTTTACTAATAACTAGATTGGCTCATAATGCAAAGCAAACCCTTTTATTCTCCTCTTTTGGAACAATGCATGAGAGTGACAAATTTATTGTCGGGCCCGAATAAATGGTATTATGTAAACAAATGATAGATCTATAAAATACCTTGTTTTAGTTAAATAGCAATTTTTATTATGAAATCTTACTTGATATGTTTTATGAAAGTTTTAAGAAAATTGTACTGTAATGGAATCCAGTGGCGCAAAAAAACATCATTTTTTTAATGTATTTTTTTAAGGAAAAATATTTAATTTTTGTTGCGATTTAATAAAAAAAAGTGTTAATTTGGTTTAGATTTTCTGGTTCAAGAAACAGATCACAGACTCATGTAGCCATCTCTGATAAAATATTTTTCAGAGTAAAGAATAATATAAAAAGTTATCTTTGATCTATTCAGACAATTTTAAGTCACGGGCTTTTATATCTATTTCTGAGTTTTAGCGATCCATGTGACAATTTAGTGTAATCAGTACTTAAATTGAGTGGAAACTTTATTATTTTTTATATCCTAGCCTTGAAAGAGAAGGCTACCAAGTGACACGTGATATTAATGCGCTGTAACATAACATTTTTTAACTTACAAAAAGCACTGACAGTTCCAATTTGATGCAATTAAGAGTGGTTTATGTATCAATTAATTCTATTTGGCCAATAAAATGTAATTATATCTTTACAAAGAAATAAATAAATGCAATTAGGCATAATTCAAGGTAAAATATCTGAATGGAAAAAGGTGTCTTTAGGATAAACAATTTATTGGCTATCATATAATAGTCTGGTGATTACCATCCAAAGCTCACTAAATAAGCCATTCAATTAAGTAAAATATTAATAACCAGTTGATCAATGACCTATTTTTCTCAAAAATCAATTGGATGCTTCGTATGTTAAATTGCTATATTTATTGGTAATAGCCCTTTTTTTTTGATAAATTTCTTATTGGTAAAAAATATCGTGAAGTCCAATTGTTTATTTTCTTTTGGGTGTTTAGTCAGTCCTTTGCTTGCCCTCTAGATCGTTTATTTTTGAAATTTAAATCAAATTCGCAACCGGCGAGTTTAGTTGTTGAAAAACCAGCTTTCCTTCTATTTACATGCTTTTCGGTAGAATTTCGCTTTTTTCTTTTTATATATAATCAAATTGTTACTACTTAACTATTCCCATACATATTCCCATTGTTTCCTTTTTCCTCCAGAAAACTTTGAATTTGAATTTGGCCTCAGTGTCTGGTTATCTCCCGAATCAAATATTCATATTTTTCTAATAAATTCATAAGAAACTCCTCAAAATGGAAAAGCTAACAACTCCTTCTGCTGAAAGCGAAAATGAACAGGGTTGGTATTTTCACTTTCTTTTTCAGCTTATCTCCTTACTAAAACTGTGTTTTTTTACTTGAATCATCCTTATTAAAAACCGAATTCGAAAAAACTCTCTCCTTCAATAGAGGTATTCTCTTCTCCCTTTTTTTTATTTTCTTTTCATAATTAACGTTTTATTTTCCATTTTAGCTTTATTTTTTGATTGCAAAATTCCTGGATAAAGGCCCTTTAAATGATGTAGGAATTCTCTTAAAAAAAAGTTTGGCCAATAGTTCAGTTTTATCCACTCGATCAACTTGGAAAGGAAATTCAATAACTCGCGATTATATAGAACTGGTAAACTAATTCTCTTTTTTTGAGTTTTTATTTTTCATCCCTTGATTATTTCTACTAAATCCCTAGGAAAAGGAATTCTCTAATATTAAAAATTCGTTCCTAATTGATCTTTTCGATTCATACATCAAAAACTCTAGCCTCGGTTTGATTTATCCACGAACGAAATCGCTTTCTCGAAACTCATTGCCTAAAATTCCCTTCCCCCAATTTAAGAACTTCTTGTTTAATCAAAAGTATTTTTTACCTAACAACATCAACTACTCAAACAGACTACCACTAAAGATCATTTCTAAATACAAGGAATTAGTTAAATGCCATGGTCATAAATTTCCTACTTTCTGTGTAATTTTTGATAGGAACGGCAAAAGAATGATTACTGTAATTCATTTTTTCTTCAATTCAGGTTTCTTTATCTTATTCTTCTTTTTATTTATTCTTATTAGGGAAGTGACGATTATTTAGTAAAGATTTGGTGTACTCGCACTGGCTACTTAATTCAAACACTAAGAGGTCACAGGGATGTCATTACTGATATGTCTCTCAACTTTGAGAATACTTTACTCGCTTCCGCATCAAGCGATGGTACTGTCAGAATCTGGAATTTGAAATCTGGAAAACCCGAAGCTGTATTAACTGGAAGCATTAATTCACCCGTAACTTATAAGATCCATTAACTCCTACCTTTAATTTCAATAATAAAGTCTTTCATAGCAGAGCCTTCTAAATTTTTGATATATTATTTTTAGAAAAAGGGAATTATAAACGTTCATTTCTCTCCTTCTCCAATCCCTCAAACTCGATACTTAGCTGCTGTAGCCGAAGATGGAAACTGCTACCTTTACAAGTGGGATAGGATAACAATGAATTTTTGTTCCATTCCTGTTATAATTGATGGAAAATATACTAAGGGTGATGCTATCACATCTATGACCTTCAATAAAACTGGTTCTAGATTGGCTTTCTCAACAAAAAATGGTTACATTCAAATCGTCACTTTCATTTCAGAAGCTTTCAAAAAATCGGATAATAATTCTAATTCCCCAATTCCCGGCGAAAAAATTGACACTGATCAAATTATCTGCAATTCTTCCACCTCTTTCCTAAAAAGTTCTATTGATATTCATCCCTCTTCGAATATAGATTTAATTGAATGGGGTGGTCCGAAACCTCTTTCTGTATTTCTCGCACACTCTGTAGGCATCTCAACCTTAGTATATTCCAACGATGGCTCTAAATTGTTATCAGGCGCCATTGACGGCTCCGCTTATGTTTGGGAGTTTGACAAAATTGGGTCTGTAAAAAAGCGTATCAATGTTGGTGTTGGTGATGTTTATTGTGAATACAATTTGCAGAACCCAAATTTTATTGACAATCACGATTCAATTATCCTTCATCAAAGTCCTGATGTAAATGTGCCAGGAGCCAATCAAGATTTTCAAAATAACCAAGGAGTATATTCTCGAATAATCGAGTCTAATCAAGTAGCTTGGTCTTGCGATGATAGTGTAGTATTAGTTAGTAATAGTGTTGGTTTGGTTTCTGCATTTGACTCAAAAACCGGAGATCGCTTATGGGCCACCCGCTTACATGGTTTCCAAGAGGTATTTGTATTAATAGCCCATCCCACTGACCGACGGATAGCTGTTTCTGGTGGCTACAATGGCCATGTTGTGGTTTGGGATGTTACCTCTGGAAATCCCTTAAATGATTTCTCTATTGATGAGCAGATTTTTGATGGCTCATTTTCAGATAACGGTTCCTTTTTCGCTGTTGCCGGGGAGACTGGCGCCGCTTATCTTTTTGGAAATTCCGAAAATGAAAGACAATATAAGGATTCAAGAAGAATGTCTGAACAAATTTTTTTCTCGGATTACACTAGGACAATACAAGATTCTGAATTCCATGTAATCGATGAAATAACTCAGATTGCTCCTCACCTTATGGATCCCGGCCCTTTACAAGATTTTGATGGAAGACAATTTAGGATTCAAAAAGGCCCTGGGTTTGGGTTAGATCTTGAGGTAGGACTGGATCCTATTTATCTTCAATCCTTCGACCAACCACGTCTTTTAGATCTTCAAGAAGAGCTTTTATACGTCCCTCTCCTCTCCCTAGCAGTTAAACAAACTGCCACTCACAATAATCCTACTGCTCGTGCAGAAAGGTCTAATGCAAGTAACACTAGAGCAATCTACTACGCTGAAGGTGAACTGCCGATATATATTCAAGAAGATGATGAAAATGATCAGGATTATCCTGGCATTCCAGATGCCGAAAATGACAGTCAAGAAGACGATATAGAATTGGTTATGAGCGAAGATGAAAATGAGAATATCATAGTAAGAGAGCACAATAGAGGTAATACTAGAGGGAATGTTCCTAGCCTTAACACAGCTTTTATACCTGGGGATTCAGTTAGCAGAAATCGTAGAGGTCGTGGTCGTGGCCGCCCATATTCAGATAACCAAACAACTAGTAGGAGAAGTGATCGGGGAAGAGGTAGAGGGTCTGGTACTAGAGGGGGTAGAATTGGGAGATCAGCAGGTCGCCGTTTAAGAAATTCTACTCGAGATCTTGATTCAGATGATAGAGAATTCGATCAAGCCGAAGAAAATCAATTACAAAGCGAAATGAACGGATTGTACCGAAGCTCCCATAATGATAATCATGAAAATGGTGGTGATGATAATAATCCAGGAAATTCGTATTATTCTACACGGCGTAGAGGCCCAACACGGAGCATACCAGCCCAAGAAGCCTACATGTCTTTAAGAAACCGCAGTCTAGGATTAGACCAACTTGGGGCATATAATTTGCGAAGCCCTTCTTCTAGAAGAGCCTACCGAGAAATTTTGAATGACCAACAGAACTCTCAACAACCAGCTTCTAATGTTAGAAGAGGTAGGTCATCAGCTAGAAACACAAGCCCGCCATTGTATGCCGAAGAATCTGATTCCGATGATTCTACTGCTATTCGATCCAGGAGGGACCCTGAACTCTCTTCAAGCTCTAGAAGTGTTGACTCTATACAGAATGTTGATGATACAAATGGCACTAGAGGTAGGTTAAATCTGGTTTCAGGCACTCGATCTAGAAATAGAAGATTTCATTCTACAACACATGGTACTCAACATTCTGACCCCGACCTTCATACAGATGATTCATCTAACCCGTCTATCACTCCTAATCAATCTAGGGGTAGAAAGCCCGTGAGTTCAAATGTACTAAAAAGCTCTGATGAATCTGATAGCAACAATGATTCAGCACCTGCGCCTGAAATAAAAAAAAATAAATCTCCTGTTCCCGCCTCCCAGAATCAAACTCCTAATAATTCTGCGAATAAATATAACTTCAGAAATAGCTCCTCATCTTCAAAAAATTCTAGAAAAAATCCCAAACCAAACTATAATGAGGAAAGTAGTTCTGGTGATTCTACCAGTCACGATGAATCTACTAATGATGATTTTGAATATAAAATTGAAAAAGGTTCAATGACCCCAACCAAACTTAGCCAATCTTCTAGAACGCTTAGAAACTCTACACGGGTTAAGGACAGCGTCGATAGTAGTGGCAGCAGCACATCCAAACAAAAAAAGACCACCAGATCTGGTAGAGAGGTAAACCCTCCAAAGTCCCTTCAATTCGGACAATCGGCTTCCTCTAGAGTAGAATCATCAACACAATCTAACAATACTCCCCGTGTTATCCCTAGCAAAAATAAGGACAAAAAAGAATCGAATAAAACAATTCTCTCCTCTTCCCCAGATGTTGAATCTCCCAACAACGTATCCTTGGAGCCCCTCCAAACATCAATATCTAAAGCCCCATCAATAAAAATCAAATTAAATAACGAATCTTCTATTAACAGCATTTCCTTAGGCGAACCAAATATGGCTGTGAATATTTCTAACGAAGTTCCGAAAAATTCTCAAATGATTTCTAGAGATTTGGTAGATCAAAACCAAAATCGCTTTAACGACACAAATGGTAATTAATTTTAGCTTAAGAACCATATTTATATTGACTAAATATTAAAACACTTGTTTTTAAGTTTATATTCCTGATTTGAATTTATTTATAAATATTATATATGTGTTTTTATAACAGATAAAACCGATTTAAATGCGGCTTCATCATCGATAAAAAGAGTCAAAATAAAAATGGATGTTTCCTCAGATGAAAACAGCGATGCTGAAAGTTCTTTAACTAAATCAATGAATAAAACTGTCGCTTCCAGCTCCAGGATGAAGTTTGTAATGAACAATGATCGATTAAAATATTTCTATAAACCACAAATCCATGACGATATAATATGTTTTAAGAACACGAGTCGAGATCCCGTTTTTTATTCCAATGACTTTGACTCTGGATTGTTAGCTTTAAAGCAGGATTCATGGATAATCGGAAAAATAACTGACATAACTTACCGCGTAGATCCTTTAAACGATATCAATTTGCTTTGTCTTCTAGAGATGGAGACAATAACAAATAAAATCTCTAACAGAAGACAATTCATTGAAATAGTGAGGTCAAATATAAGTTTGTCAGAATTTCAATTCTCTGAATCCAAGAAAATACTTAAATTGGATATGACTGACAATAGTGAATATTTCGCTGTTCCTTTCTCTAAATTTAAAAACTGTTTAGACATGATTCTTCAAAATAAACTTGAAATTAGCCGTGGAATTAACGTGTGGTCTCCAAACTACAATGATGAGCTAGAAGAATTTTTAGTTATTGGCGTTGAAGATTCTCAAGGAGAGTTGATTGACATATCTGGTCACCAAATGGACATTGTTTACAACCCAGTCAAATCTATAATCTGTGCCAAGACCCCATTCGAATGCCCTCGAAAACATCACTTGAGAATTGGCGATATTGGTGATGAAAAGATCAAAAAGTTATCAATATGGGAGTTTTATCTTAACCCTGATACCTTAGGATATTTTGAAATTGTGGATAAAAAAAGAATGAGCGCAGACATCAATGATAAGCTCATATCAATCGTTGAAAAACTCATAGACGAAGATGTATCCGAGTGGTTTGAATATCATGTCGATTTTGATGATTATCCAAATTATACTAGCCTAATCGCTTATCCTATGTGCTTGGATAGCATACTTGAGAGATTAAGAAATAAATATTATAGACATGTAGCAGCGGTCCATAATGATGTTTACAGGATATACTTGAATGCTAGCACATATAATAAACCTGGAACTGATGTCCCAGATTCAGCTAAAAAGATGTTGAAAATTTATATAAAATCAATTTTATCATGTAATTTAGAACCTTTACCATGGTTTCCGGAATTCCTAGATGGTAACAACTCTGTGTCTCCAGATTCCAGTCAAGGTAACTTTCATTTCATTTAATTTCCTATTTTTACATATTACTTTCAAGTCATAAAATAATTTAGTTTTCTTTTTTTTTTATCATTTATATCTAACTTTTTTTACCGATGTTAGAAAAATATCAAGGTATTATTTTGAGCAAAGATGACCTTAAAGATACAAAAGAATCTTTAAATTTGAAGTCAGAAGATATTAATTGTGAAAATTCTAAACCTAATAAGAACCTTATCTCTGCAACCAGGACTAGCCCAAGACTTGTTAAAGAAAATAAGGATTCTAATGGATTTAAGAATAAAAGAAGAAACGATCTTATTTATTCAGAATCGGACCTTAGCGACGATTTGAACAACCTTGAAAACTCTCCATCATTTGAACTGAAAGAGCATAAAAAGACAAAAATGAATACTTTTGAATCCGATTTAACCTTAGGGAAAAATTCTAATATTAATAATTCTTCCAGAAAAAATAAAAGGTCTGTCGCCGAAACAAGTTCAGAACTCAGTTTCATATCAAGCTCTGATAGTGATGATGAATTTGTGGGCGATCTTAATAGCAGCGATTTTGATCATAGGACTTCTACCAAAAACATCAAACAGTCTATCTCTCGACGGCTTAACAATAAAAGGATTAAGTTAACATCTACCAGGAAAAATTCAAAAGGCGATAAAAAACCAGTTAGTGGCAGGGTTTCAAAATCATCCAAGAAAGGGAGGCCAAAAAAAAACGACTCCAGCCCTTTGAACAACGACAAACTTCCAAGGCGGAGGTCGAAGAGGCGTAGCAGTAATTCGCTAAAATATTCTTCGAGCAGTAGTGACAATTCCCCAGATTTTTCTGATGATGATTCAGAGTTTTGAAGTATATTCAACAAAATTATTCTTATTTCCATTTTTTCGGTTGAAACTTTCGGCGCAGGACGTCATCTGGGTATCTTGAAAAAAACTACGATTTCAGCATTTCAATACATACATTAACTTATTACTAGTTGTATTATCTTTCTTTTTTTTAATTTCATGATCTATTCTTGCACGATATTGATCTCGGCCTTAGTCTTATTCTATTCTATTGCTATTAGAACCTCAATATCAAAATATTTCACAGTATTAAAAACTATTTTATATTAAAGGCTTTTTATTTATAGTGAGAATCTCCCGTTATATCTCTTTTGATTCACTTAGCCTTTTTTGAAAAAACGAAGTAAAAAGCGCGAACAAGCTATAAGCATTGTTATTAGTATTTTTCCATTCATTTTGCAGTAAATTTTACAAATTTGAATTATTTTTTTTTAAAACCATAAAAGTTAATAAAAACTCTTTTGCTTCCCTTAGTATTTTTTGAAAAAACGAAGCAGGTTGCCCGTCTATTAATACTGGAAAGTATTGGTAGATCACTAGCCCCCTTGAACCAATGCCCAGTGGGAACGGAGCTGCTAGAGCGGTGGAGCGGAGTTGGGTAGGAAATTTTTTCGAAAATTTTCAACTTTTTTTTAAATTTTTTTAATATTGTTTTTTTTCATTTTTATTAATTTTAAAAATAAATTCTGCGTTAAAAAAAAAAAAGCTATTTGTCATTCTCTAATATTTAAAATCAGAAATATTGGATTTGGTGGTAAAATCTTAGATGTAATAAAAGGGCTGTACGAATCACCGAAATTGATGGGCCGAATAATTGATATTACTACAGGAAAATCGGGATATTTATGCGGCGTGAGACAAGGGTGTCCAGCATCATCTATTTTATTCTATTTTTTTATTAACGATATTTTTGAGGGTATGGAGGGAGTACATGTACCATCACTAGGAAAAAATATCCTTGGACTTTTATTCGTCGATGATGCTGTAGTAATAGCAAATACACCGGAATCACTTCAAATATCTCTAAATGCTTTATCCCATTGGGCCGACACCTGTAAAATGAAAATCAACGCATCCAAGTGGGGGATTCTTAGAATTGGCTCCAAAATAAATTATCAATTCACGGCCCGGAGCCAAAATTTAGAAATTCTCCGAAAATATGAATATCTCGGATATATTTTCAATGATGATCGATAATCATCAAAAAAACAATAATAAGGTTATAAATGCTATTTTTAGGTGTATATAAACCATTATCTAGGACCGATATGCCAACTTTTCTTAATTTAAAATATATAAATGCTGTATCAATGCCCATTGGATGTTATGGCGGTGAAACATTCGATATGAGTGAATATCGTACCAGTTCGATACAAAGTGATATCGATAAAGCAATCGAAATTGCTGCACGGATCGGCAAATCTACATCAATGGGAAGGCTTAGGAATGAATTAGATATTTAATCTGTGTTTTTGAAAGCCAGCGTAGCCCGCGAGCGCTCATTTCATAAATAGAAAAAATGGGAAAAATGGGAAAAATGGATGGTTGACTTGATCAATATCCTTACCGATTTCGGTTAAGTATATGGGTGATGGAAAAATCAAATTTTCTGAAGAAATATTGTAAAACCGGCAGGATTTTTCAAACTGAAAAATAATTGGCCGATCGGAAAATTTAAATAACCGATCTATAATTCAAAAATGAGTAATTTATCTGGGAATAAAAAAATTCGCAAGCTGGATAAAGCTAAAGCCTTATACTCATAATAGCGAATAGGATATCATGAAATTAGGAGAGCTTGTATAAGCCTGTTTCGGACGGATTAACCCATTTTTAGTGAAAAAAATAGTATGCGGGAGATTATTTATTTCCAGTAAAAACAAGCCAGATACAACCAAAAAATTATTTTTAGTAAGCAGAAAATGCAATAACGTCCGCAAAAATACAATTGAATGATCTTTTGCTCAAAATATAATTTTTCAACAAAGTTATAGTGATTCTTCTTCCGGTCCAGCCCAGTTGGAGCGGATCAGAAAACTCCTTGGGGAAGAGGGTGAGGGAGTTTAAAATTATTTTTTCAGACCCGCTTTGAAGACAAAAGTAGAATAATTTAACTGGAAATAGCCAAGTTTTGTGATTTCATCAGTGCTGCTCTTCTATTTATTATGAAAATCATATATATACTATAAACCCATTTTCAACAATTTTCAAATGCTAAGAAACTATTAGAGAGACAGAGATCATATTTTAAGAAATTAGACCTAAAGTAATTTGCTGATTTAAAAAAAATCATAATTTTTTATATTTATTATATTGGATTGTACATCAAAATATAAATAAAAATTTATTAGAGTCTCATTCTGTTTTAATTTATTCCCGAGTAATTTATTTTTTATGAAACGAGGAATAATTCAGGAATTCTATTAAATATCATCAGCTATACTTTTGGATCCTAGATTCTAGATACGCTTTGAAATTTTGGTTAACACAAGAAGCTCCAGAGCAACTCTATCATTAAAATATTTTAAAAAAATTCTGAAATTAGTATATTTATAAATTCTGCTAAATTTTTGGGATATGAGAGTAATGATTTCATAACCCCAAAAATAAAAGTAACCTGTATAATTGTAGGAAAAGAATAAAAAATCAATCCAAAAACTTGGTTTCAAATAAAAAAAAATTAATTCCATGTTATCTTAATTTTGACATTTCTTCATACCTGAGTAGTTAAACATCAATTTTAAAATTCTTTATTATAGTCAAAAATCACAAAATTTCTAGAAAGTTATTTTAAAAAAATTATCAATAAGAATTTTTTTAGTTAGAATTAATAATTTCTTCAAAAAAAAAAAAGGATTAATTGATTTAAAAATAAGAATATAAATTTGAGGTGAAGATATTTTATCCGATAAAACATAAATTTATATTAATAGCTAATAAAATAACTGAAAATATAAATAAACAGTCACTTTTTTATTTGATAAGCGTAAATTAAACAGCGATTTAAACTTATCAGGTTTAGAAAAATCAAAATTTGAAAGAGTGTATTTAAATTATTACTTTCCCTTTCCCTTTCGAAGTTATAATATTAACCAATAGCTTTTTAGAACTTTGCATATCCCAGAACTATTATCCAGAAAAATGAAAAATAATTTTATTACAAATTTAAAAAACATAATTTAATTACTTCAAAAAAAAACTTTTTAGTCTAAAATCTGCTCAAATATGGTTTAATTCCATCTAAATTGATGAAAAACCATACTGCCGGAATAATTCTTGTAGTATAGATATAATGAAACTTACATCACTCTTTCAGCATTTGATTTTATGAAAAAACTAATGGATTAAGAAATTTTGTGTCTTTATTATGTGTTAGTTTTTATTAAAGAATATTTTTATTGGTATTAAAGAATGAATTTTTTCGATACAAGTCCATTGAACGTTGTTTCAAAGCAAAATTTCATTTTTTATACGGCAGGCAATTACACCTTTTCACGTTCAGGTTAAAAAAATGTAAAGAAGATTTAAAAGAATGTCCAATGGATTTTAAATAATGTCCAATAGATTTAAAAGAATGTAAATTTGAATTAAAAAAATGTAAATCCAATTTAAAAGATATACTACTGGCAAATTAAAATTTTCAATAAAAGAGTATGAAATCCTTAATAGGTTCTACATTTAATCCAAAGCTAAATTTCCCAAAGATGTTTGACCCATCAAATTGATACTTCATCTAAAAAAATTTGGCAAATGCTACCATTAATAAAAAAAATGATTTATACTACATCATTATTATATCTAACAATTATGTATTGAGGACCCAATAATTTGGGTTAGAAACACAATTATCTGTTTTCTTCTGCCATAAAAACCAAATAAATAAACCTCTGCACTCTATTAGAGTGTCTTTAACAGGATTAAATGCATTTTTAAGAGATGTTTTCTTCGTACAGTCGTGATTCTATTTACAATTCGTAGTATTTGAAATTTTTTGGTTTTTAATATGAATTCTTTTTATTTAAAAGTGGCTTATAAAAGATAAAGAGCAGTCTTTTCAATTTTCATTCATGATACTTCAATTTTTTGAAATGTACATCGATTTAAAGAATT
>LSSL01003587.1:0-10758 GCA_001953115.1 Smittium mucronatum | reverse complement strand
AATATTTTACTAACTATATTCAAAAAACACAGAAAAACTAAAAAAATGATTCAAAACACGAAGTCTGCCACTAACCACCCATAGAAACATTCTGGAGAAGCAACGAGTCGTTGTATAGCAAAAAAGTTGCAATGGTAATAAATTTCCCAACTAAAACATATAATTCTAGTTATAATAGAAGTATGGAACAAAAAAGGGAAAAAATGAGCAAAACGCCAAACTAAACCCAAACCAACCCAAAAAAGAGAAGAGTCAATAATACTTTTTTTTTGATGGGGGATGTCATCAAAAACTCAAAAAGTCGTTATATATGGGATCTAACCGCAAGGTTTGGATGAACTGTGCCCAATTCTGTGATGATGGGTAATCTGCAGCCTCGCTCATTAAAATTATCTCATTATAAATACCTGAAATATATTTTAATGAACAAGAAGATTTCAACCCTAGAATCACTTATCTTATATTTTATCCTGATAAAGATGCCCAACATCTTACGGATAAGTTTATAATAAACAATGGAGAACTTATTGAATTTTACCAAATTGTTCTGTATGAAGAGGATGTGACCATAATCAAAATTTCCAAATTATAGGAATTAGGATAGTAATTCACTTTTTGAAATTATTAAACATCAATCGTGTCCTCAATGAGTGATTAAAGATGTCAACTAATGGGTTATCAAATATAACAAAGTATTTCTGGCACAAGGTGTAAAGATTTTTTGCAAAAAAAACTGTTGACACCCTTTTCAAACTGCCCTCATTCCATCGAGAAGGGGAGATAAACCTTTTTTTTTCAAGTGCGACAGCCTGCTTGTAGCTGTTGTATACAAGATTTTCATTGAAAATCAGATGGTGGGCCAATAAAAAACAAAAAAATCACATCTAAATTTGGAAAAATGAAAGATTCAGAGAGTTATACTGTGAAAAACACACAGAAGACACCAAAAAAAATCGAAAAAAAAAACTTGCAGTAGATATACTTTGGAAAATATTTCAGTTCGTAAGTTATAAGAAATAATGAAGCCCCCCCTTACAAAATTAATGAAAAGAAAAATGGTAAAGCTGACTTTAAAGGGGAAGAGGGAGGAGTGGGGGGGTTGGAAGCTTTTCTGTTAGAAAAATTAAATTCCATCAGCAGTGTAAAAATACAAAATACTGGATCAAGTATGGAGTTTAAAATCAGCAATAAAGAAAAATACAAACCCCAGGGAAATTAAGTTTTGGAGTAAACGCATTGGCTCGCCACCAGAAAATGTTGAGGTTAAAAATATGAAAACTCGAAATCGGAAGATTACTTCTGAGAGGATCAGTCATCATGTTTGTCCGACTTGGATTTCTTCGGTTCAGATAATGATCTGAATTTTTTTAAAAAAGAACCAAGTTTCAGTGATAAAAGTTCCCCAGATGCTACCGACACTATATCCGAAAAATAAGTAGAAAGCTAAAGAGGCTTGGAAACAGGATGTAACTATAGATGAATTTACAGAAGTTGGGAAAATTATCTCTAAAGATATAGAAAATGAAAGGCTTTTTCATAGCTTTGAAACTTCCACAGAGTTAAAAGATCTCAGCCATAAAAATAATCAATTATATTGCAATCGCGAAAATTCAAAACCAAAAAGAAATAAAATAAAGCTCAGAAATCCAAAAAAGATATATCGAAGTAAATTTATGATCTTTGACTTGCCTGAGTTGAGCACTGATAATGTGAAAAATCATTATTCATACCATTCTAACCTCAAAATTAACAATTTTCGCATCGAAAAAATCAAAGAAAAATTCAAAAAGTTGAGGCACGAAGCCAAAACAAGCAATGTAATCATTTTAAAAATAAATATGAATCAAATATAAAAAATTGGAAAATAATTGGGTCACAAAGATAACACCTGAAAAAAAATATAAAAAGTAGAGCGGAAAAACAATCTAAAAAATAATGACACCTAAAAAAATGCTCAAAACTATAAATAATGACTTAGAATAAAAGAATTATTAAATCTGTGTAGCAGAACTAGAAAAGTTTCTTCATAACCCAAAGCCTAATCTAATACTAGTATGCGAGACTTTACTTAATAAAAATTCATACCGTTGCAAAATACATGAGTACACATGCATTGAATCAAAAGCTGGATTAACCAAATGCCGAAATGATCTTATGATAGGGATGGAAAAAAAATCATGACTTTCAATTAGTGAATACAAAAATAACCCAACTTGGATGGCAGGTAATATAAGCCGAAAATCAATAATGGGAAGTTTTTTTAAACTTAAAGTATTGAACACACACATGCTTAGCAGTGGAGTTAAGAAAAAAAACATAATATAAATTCTCTTTTTTCTAAAAAAATAAAAATCTGTACTTCAAAAAATTCTTCTATAAGGGATTTTAGCATGGAACAGATAAATTCTAGACACATTTCGTTGAAAAAAGGAATAAATTTTTACCTAACACAGGTTTCTAACCCATTATACTAAAGATAAAATAAAGGATTCATGGGTAGTATTATATATCACCTATTTTGTTGTGGGCTTAGATATAGACCAAAAAACTTCAAGGCGTATAAATACATAGGAATATCATATCATATACCCATTATATCTAAGTTGGATATATCCGATATTAAAGTTTAGCCTTCAAAAAAAATTCACCAAATTAAATGAATCGGAAAGCCCCCGATTAATATATAGTAACCGGTTTGACATATTGAACACCGATAAATTTGATATCAATCATAATTTCAGAGAATTGATTGGCACAATATGGAGTGAGTTCGATAAAATAGGTGCTTTTTCTGGTCCTAACGATCATAAAAAAAAAATTTATCAAAATTTACCATCAATAAAATAAAATAAAAAGTCTTTAAGGCTACTGAGGAAGTCTGAAATGGATTCTAGTAATTATTAAAGGCTAAATATGATGGATAAGGGGTAAAAAGTCATATTTAAAAAAGTTTTGTGATAAGCACTTTATGAAATTAACTGATTATTTAACAGCAAAAAATCCAAGAAAAATTTGGAGTTTAATTAGATACCCTACAGGAAAAGTCAATTAAGTATTGTTTCTGGCCCTAATCTAAATAAACTAAATAAATCAGTATTTGAGAGTTAATCAAAACTAAAAGTTTAAAAAGATCACTTCAAAACCCTTGTACAGGACTCATCAGTAAATAATAGGGGAACCTATAAATGAGAAATGCTATTAGATACTGATTTCCAATCTTTCCCTATTTTTAATGAGTCCATAAATTTGCATGAAATAAAGAACGCAATAAAAAATAAACTCAACAATAAAGCTATTGGAATGGACGGAATACCAAATCAAATTCGGAAATCTGTTAACTACGAAAAAACGCCTACCTCAAAACTTGCTAAGAGTATTTTTAAGATTTGGAAAAAGGTTTGGGACTATTGGAGCGTACCTGAATCTATGTCTATAAATATTGTGGTGCTTGTTCCAAAAAAAGGAAATCTAAAAAACCCAAATAACCGCCGCCGTATATAACCTATAAAAACGTTTATAAAAATTCTGACTAAAGTTCTAGCCAATAAACTGTTAGTAATAAGTGGAAAATATAATTTTTTCGCAAAAGACCAAGGAAGTTTCGGAACTCGAGAGTAGCGTGTACCACATGCCACTATTTTATATGAAATTATAAAAAGGAGAAAATTAATCATTTAGGAAAAATGTGTTAACTTTATTGATTTTAAAAAAGCATACGTTCTGGTTCCAAATATGGGTTTGGAATATAAGCTTAGAAATATGGGAAAAGGTGGGAAAATTCTTAATTTTATCAAAGGGTTATAAGAATCACCAGAATTAGTTGAAAAGTTAGGTAATGAAGCTAGCGGTGAATCTATTTATAAATACGGTGTAAGAAATGGATTTACGGCATCACCAACTTCACCAACTGTTTTATAAAAGATATATTTATTTTTGTGGATGGTGTATTTGTACCGTCACTTGGAAAAAAAAATCCCAGAGCTGTTATTCGCCAACGACGCAGTATTAATAGCGATTCTCCAGAATCACTTCAAACTTTTTTAAACCGTGTATCTCAACGGGCAAATACATGAGAAATGAAAATTGACGCATCGAAGTGCAGGATTCTCTGAATTGAATCTAAAATAAAATGTTCTTTTTTGGCTCAGGGTCAAAGCCTGTAAATTCTACAGAAATATGAGTGCCTTGAATTTTGTTTTTTTACTAATGGTATCATAAACTAACACACAAAAAAACTTATATTAAAACCGAATTTTTTTAGCTGAATATATGAATCAATAGCCTAAATTTTCACTGCTATCAAGATAATATTATTAATTCGGTAACTATATCAATTGAATTTTATAGAGTTATAATTTTTTTTAAGAGTTTATCGCAAAAAAAATAATCAACAGTTGAATTTATAAATCGCTAACAATTCTAAAATATCATTGCAAGTTAGATGATTAGTCAATACTTGCAAACTAGTTTAATATCGATTTTATTATAAAAAAAATAGAATACTGTAAATAAAATAAGGGTAATAAATAAAATTTTAAATAAGTAAATTAAAAAAAAAATTCCTAATAATTGAATTTTTTTCGCATAAGTGATAAAACTTGAAGAAATGATTAAATTTTTATTATTTTCAAGTGTATATTTCAAGACTTTATTCTATTTTAATTCTTAAACTAAAAAAATGGATAATTTTTATTATTACTGTTCATGATTTGGGGAAATCTAAGTGAGAAAAAAGGTTTTATCAGGATAAATTTTCAACAACTAAATGTATATGAAATAATTCGGACAAATTTTTTTTATTAAAACTGGGTTAGATTTGTTCCATTTTTTTAGCGTATATTACTATAAAAAATACATATTTCAAAATTAATCATTATCTCATATAGATTCATATTAGCGCTTTTTTTTTTCAGAATAAAATTATTTTTAACTTTATTTTTTAGATAAAGGAAAACATTATGCCCGAAACACCCTTATTTTAAGATAAAATTAATATGAAATCCTTTATCTTATATTGACATTTATGAAGTAAAATACTCAAAAAAATTGGATAAAATTATAGAATATTTTTTAAAAAATAAAAATGAAATATAAAATGATCAGAAAATTTAGCCTCAAAATTACAGTGAATTCAAGTAATTTCTGATAATAAATCATTAAAAAAAAGTTAGTTTATATCATTTTATAATGTTAAACAGACATTAAAATAAAAATATTATTTCATAAATGTTCACGTGGCTAATATTATATATTTCACCAAAAATTATTACGACTAAAAGTATAAATATTTCCCAGTCTAAAATTCAAAAATTGAGAATCAATTTATATACTTATAATTAAATCAAGTAATTAAAAAAAAATTCAATTTTTTTTACTCGAAAATTGCCAAAAAATCAATAAATTTATTATTTTCCCTTATAATTGTTTTATTAGTATTGTTTTATCTAGAAAAAATGCTTGAGCTTTCGGTGGAACTGATATGGTTGCTTATTTTGGTATTTTTTATGTTTATTTCTATTATTTATTTATTTATTTTGCAATAAACTCAAATTATATGCATTTTTTTTAATTTGGATCAATTGCTCTATCAAATTATATTCTTGAAATATATAAAAAAATCTTGATATATACTTCGCATTATATGAATCAAATAAAATAATTTTATCTTACTCAACCTCGCGTAGTATCCAAAAATTATTTTTATTGGTCTATGGTTAATTTTTCTAAATTTTTACTTAATTTTTCTTCAATTTCAAATAAATAAACTTTTTCAAGATTTCGCTATCTTTTAATTTTTAAAATATTCATTTTTATGACGAAATAAATAATATAGTGAGTTTCTTTCTTTCTTTTTTCCATATTTTAATAACTGAATTGAAACTCGACCTGATTAAATAGATAATTTTTATTGATGAAAAAACATTTTTATAACAATTTTCTCAGTATTTATCTATAATGTGTTTATTTAGTTTATTATTATGTTCTTATTGTATCTTTTTAAAAAAAATTTATTTATTTTAACTTTATAGGGAATATAGGAATTTGGTAATCTAGTCAAATTCATGACTATAAAAGATCCAAATAGTTCTAATAGACAATTTTTTTTACGTAATAAAATTTTTCATATAATAATTTTGAATTTGGAGCTTTATTATGATAAAAGTATATTATAAATCTTTTTTTTTGATATTTTATTAACAATATTATTTTTTTTCCCTACTAAAAAAGCGATTTAAATATTAAATTAAGGTTGTAAAAATTGTAATAAAGAGATATTATGCAATTAAAAAGAATCTATTAAGATATACTTATTATTATAAATATCTAAAAATTAGTATAAATCAGCTAATATTAAACCTTTTTAAATAAAAAAACACTATCCGGTCCTTTTCCTATGCTTATTTTTTTTAATAAAACTTAAAATTGATTAATATATTCCTATAAAATATATTCTTAGTAATATTGAACATAATTCTATTAAATCCACAATTAATAAATAATTAAATGTTAGTATTTTTTGATTTATTAAGGTCTTATTACCGTTTAAATCACAAAATTTTAGTATATTAGATATTTAAACATATTGTTTCATTATGTTTTTTTTCTTATTATTGCTAAAACATTAGTGAAAATTTTTATAATTGAATTGTATATCAAAAGATCTTAAAACATGAATTATTATTTCTTCATTTTATTTTTAAATGCGTTAACTAAAAATTAATGGACGATTCAATAATATTCGATTTTTTTTAAAAAGTAATCTATACCCGAAAACTTGGGGCTAGAGCTACAGATTGGAATGTGATAAAATTTATTAAGTATTTTTTCCTTTTACTGTATTTTTATTTTGGTTTTTCTATTACATAAATATTATAAATAAATTCGCTTTAACTCCCCCCCCCCCCGAAAAATTTTCTCTTTATCTTATTTTTAATGAAATTACAGTCATAAAATTTTTATTTTGCTTCAAAAAAATGAATAAAGGTTTTAGATATTTAACAATTACCTTTTGTTACCTTAATCACACCTTTTATAGTTTTTAAATTTTCATAATATTTATCAAATTATCTGAAATTATAAACATATTTTAAAATTGTTTGATTATAAATTAATATAAAATTAATAAATTTTTATTTAGATTTGATTAGAACTTATTTACAAAAAAATTCAAAAACTTTAAAAACAAGGGGGATTAAGAAAAAATAATCAAATTTTAAAAATATTGCTAAAATAGATAGAATAAATCAATGAGATTATATTTTCAACAAATATGAGGAATTCTAATCCAATTTTTTAGGTTATATAATTGATTATCACAATTTTTTTAAACTTCTATGATTTTTCTTTTTGATTGAGTTATATTTTATCAAGAAAATAAAAAGCATTGTTTTTTTTTATAGAGGAGTTTTATTGTAAAATAGCGTCATTAAAAATTATACTAAAAAAATATGAAAAAAATAAAAAGGCGTGTAGAAAATACTATTATCCTAACTAAAATAAGCTCCTCTGCTGGTCTACCAGCTTCGTATTTACGGGATAAAGGTACAATCTACCAACTGAAAGACCCCACCCGGAATTTCTTGAAGTAGGTGTATGGCTGAGGTTACACGCAGTCAAGAATTAAGCTATTTTTCAATAAAAAATAGATCATTGATGCTACTGAGCTCCTAGTCATAGCCTACTTCTAACAGAATTAATTTCGATTAGCACTTAATTGTATTAGTTCTTTAAGCCTTAAAGTAAAAAAGAATAATTCACGAATCAGTTTAATCAGTTTAACAGAATGACGTCAAATATCGAGTCCAACTATTTAAAATGAAGAACAGCGATCCAGATGAAACAAAATTTGCGATGAACTTCTCTTCAAATGAGATCCAAATTTTCATCATGTAAAATAAAATAATTATTTAATGCTTTAATTTATAAATAAGAAGAACAGAGTGATTAGATTAGCAATGATGGGTATATTAATCTTGGTGTGGATGTCATTGTGGCTTTCGAGTACACAATTTCAGTCATATAGATATACTAAAAATTTTGAGATTCCTAATTTAGATTTGATATAATTATAATTTTCAAGTAAATAAAATTTTCACTGTTATTGAAATATAAATATCTTTATTATTTTTATTTTTTGGAGTAAATTAAAACACAATTTACTTAGAGATTTTGGTGATTTTGAAGATAAATGGGTAGTAAAATATGTTTTTGAAGGCCATACTACCTCTTCCACAAATAATAATTGAAACCTTAAGCGTATGTTGTTTTTTTTAAAATTCTTGGAGCGCTATAATTTCTTTTGTTTAGATATCAATGAAATATTTTCTATTTAAGTTATTTATATTAAATAAGCTTTTGATTGATTAAATTTAAGATAAATCAATTTTCGTAGTCATTTTTGGAGAAAAAAAGTTGAAAATCATAAAATATCATGAACTTGAACCAAATATTAATATTTTTTAACCTTCTGTCCTTTAATTTATTATTTATCTTAACTTTTATTACAATTAAACTTATTTTACAGTTAATTAAATTGTAATAAACTGAAATTTATAGTCTTAGTATAATAACAGAAAGGCGTATTATGGTTCATATATTTTAAAACACGGAGTTTGAAACTTAAATCATTAATCATATATATATACAAGAATTTTTGTTCTCTAAAATAGCAAATATTTGAGTTAAATAAATACAGCTTTTGAAATAAATAATAATAATTTTATACCAATTCATTACTTTAATATTCACACATTAAATATAAAAACTGAAAATAAATCAAATCTGTTTTAGCTATTTATTATTCGCGTATTTTAATATATTTTAATAATAAAGACTAAAATTTTGCTCTTTTTGCAAGGTAAATTAGTGATAATACTATAGAGTTTCAATCAGATTCTTCAAAAAACAATGGAATCCTGAATTATGAAGTATAATTTTATTTTAATATCAATAAAAATATTTCTTTTTTATTGGTATTTCACGTCTAAAATTAAAAAAAAATTGGGGATATTACATCTGAAAAATAAATTTTATATTGTTAATGGTATTTAAATTTCTGGTATACATTTTCTTATTCGGTTATTAATAATTTTGATTATTCCAATAAATTTTGGTTACTAATCTTGGCCTATAAGACTTGTAGGGAAAAAAAGTCTTGTCTACCAAAGAATCTCCCATTTAAAAAATCTAATACACCCTCTTCATTTCACAAATAGAAAATCTGTTTCTATAAAATATTTCATGAATTAATCAATATTTTTATGCTTTAGCTTTTCGCCATATTTATAAATTAGGAAATTAGTAGAAATATATTTGGAAAGTGAACGATCTCATGGAGAATACCATATTTTTTAATCTTCTTCGGCATTTATAGCAGCCTTTTTACTTGCTGAACTAAATCAAATAAAAAAGAAAATTAAAAGTGCTTTAAATTTTATTTTTTGGATAATCCTTTATATTACCAGAAACTTTGTGTATAATTGTTTCCACTCGTTAAATATGTAACTCCATCTATATTTTTGACCATTTTTCAATTAGTTTAAATTTTGACTATTTTTGCTCAATTCCCAAAGAAAATTATCGTCCTTATTAATATTTTTTTCCCATTAACATTCTTATATTCTTATATTTATTTTATCTTATATTTTAAGCTTATTATAAATTTGTTAGAGCTTTATCATTTTTATTTAGTTATTTATTTATTAAATTCTGGATTTTTAGGCTATTATTTTTACCCAAGTATAAACACAATTTATAAATATATCTCTTATTGCTTTATGGATTAATTTTTTAGATCTTCTATAAATTTTTCTTAAGCATGTTTTACTTTGTTCTAAATTTTCACTGAAAATTTTCTATTTTAAGAAAGGGTGTTTTGCTTTATATTTTTCAAACTGGTTTGATAATATTTTTTTTCATATTATTGAGATTAAAATTAATATATTTCGTAGAAAATGAATATATTAAAAATAAAAATATATCTACTTTTTCTATACCGACCTGTGTATCCTGAGTTATGAATTAATTAATGCAAATTCCCGGCTTTCTACCATTCATTGTAAACCAGAACCTGATTTCATGATTTTTTTAAATTTTATTTACATTATATACACCCATAAAACATATCCTTTGCTAATTTATTTTATCCTATCATTTTTATTTCTTAAATATTTTAAGCACGTTTCATATATTACATATGGGTCAATTTTTTTAAATTATCCACTTATCTAGTTCTGAAATTTTTAATTTGTTTTAAAATTATTATTATTCGGTTTTTTTTTCTGATTTATTAGCATTCAAAACAAAATTTTACACTCTAGAAAAGTCATGGAAAAATTTATATATCATACTGTTATAATAATTTTGGACCGCCTTATTCCCCCTAAGCGTGAAATACCTTGCCGTGGTTTAGGGGCTTAATATTGTACTTTTAGAAGTACACTAGACTAAAATTTCACGCAGCGTTGTACTATTTTTGGTTGGGAGTAGTGAAGACAGCGCACAGATTTGCACTATTCTTGGTTGGGAGTATTGGAGATAGCGCACAGCGATTCGTAGGACAGCAATTCCAGAGGAGGACCATCTAGAAACAGGAGTAACCGATCGTTTAGCACAGCTGAGACATAGTCTAGTGCACAAGTCCAGCGTTCGACAGTCAGACGGATCTCAGCGTCTAACAGCTATTTGTAAGAAAGCCATGTCGATCAATCCCAAGTTTGGGTAGGAGCCTAATTTTATTAATCCTGTTAGAAGTAGGCT
>LSSL01003586.1:0-13567 GCA_001953115.1 Smittium mucronatum | reverse complement strand
GCTTCAAGTAGGCTGGATGACTGAGGCTACGCGCAGTCAAGAGTTAAGCTCTTTTTCAATGAAAAATATCTCATTGAATCTACTGAGCTCCTAGTCAGAGCCTACTTCTAACGAGATTAATAAAATTAGGCTCCTACCCAAAAGTGGGATTGATCGACATGACTTTCCTACAAATAGCTGTTAGACGCTGAGATCTGTCTGACTGTCAAACGCTGGACTATTGCACTAGACTATGTCTCAGCTGCGCTAAACGATCGGTTTCTCCTGTTTCGGGATGGTCCTCCTCTGGAATCGCTGTCCTCCGAATCTCGTGCGCTGTCTCCACTACCCCCAACCAAGAATAGTACAACGCTGTGTGAAATTTTAGTTTAGTGTACTTCGAAAAGTACACTATTAAGCCCCTAAACCACGACAAGGTATTTCACTCTTAGGGGATCACGGAGCTTTCAGTAAATATATTTTTGCACTGATTCTCTTCAATGAGATTACTTTTGGCATTTGTTTGATGTGACTTATGAATATTTGTCCACTTTTGGTTGATACTTTCAACTTGAAAAACATTTTATATTCCATCGCTCAAAATCAATTCTAATCTAAAAAAAACAATTTGATGTTAAGAAGGACCTAGTTGCAGGCTATACATAGTTTGGCAGTCAGGTTCTGTAATTATTACCCTCTAAATATCTTTTATTCGTATCCCTGCTGTTCTGTCTTGCATGGACTCATGATCAATAAATTTTTGGTGATATCTTTTTATAAAAGCCAAAATAAGATCTAATTCTAAATAATGTACTCAATATTACTGGACTTTTCTGTTTATATATTATAAAACATTAATCAACAAATAAATATCTATTATGAAATGGAAATAACATTAAAGTAAAGTTGTTGCATAAATTCACCTTCAACTCAATTGGTCTAATACATTCCATCAAATATCTGTCTGGAGATGTTCGGCACTTTGATCAGTATTTGCAGTTTCAATAAGCTGAGTTAAGGTGGCTTGGGCGCCAACATGTTAAGTATTTGGGCATTCAGTTATAGATTCGCAATATATAATAAAATTGGTCACTTGAGCCACTCCGCTCCATGGCGCAAGATATAGTTGTGTGATTTCGTAATTTTTAACTGTAAAGCTGGCTACTAGCTTCCCGTCTTTATATGATTTTAATGACCCACCAGAATACACCAGATCAACATAGCTTGATCTAAGATCTGGATATGTTGTTTGTCGCTTAACAACAGTGTATACCTTTTTGCTAATTGAATTTCTGAGCGAAAATATTCCTACTCCGGCTTCTATAGAACCCAATGGCCCATAAATCCCGCCAGTTCCTGATAGCGCTATATATAGATCTGATCCTGATGTGACATTAAAAGACGCCTTAAAGTAATCCGTCGCGCATGGCAATAAAATCGGCGAGTTGACTTCATAGTTTTTGCTCTTTTCGACTGAACTATAAGTTCTATCTGATACAGTCGAAGAATTCTCACAAGTTTCAGTTTCTTTGCAAGAATCCGCGTTTAGACAATTTAACAAGATATTCTTGATAGTAAGTTTGTTTAGATCTGACGAAAAGTATATATAAAAGTTTCCGGTTGAAATAAAATTTGAGTAATCAAATGTCTGTTTGCTGATAGCTGCTACGTTGCTATCATTCCTGGTATAATATACACCATTCTCGTCTAATTTTATTGAAACTTGCACTGGTTCTGAGGATGATATAGCTGCCTGATCAGTAGAAACGGATAAAATAGAGTTTGTTTGACTATCAACATCCCGGGAACCCGAAGCGACCCCTACCGTACCTACAATAGCCATAGGAGAGTATGGATCCTCGGTATTTGAAATGGAAAAATATACATTAGATTGGACATCAAGCTCAAACTTCAGTTCGAAAATAGCTCCTAAGCATGGAATTGAAATATATTTTTCCAAGTCAAACTTTAGACTTCCATCTGGCCCTTTTTCTATTGAAATGTCCCCAAAGAGCTTGTTACAAGTGTCGGTTCCCTTGACCAAAACGCAACAGGCCAATGTGAGAATTGATAAAAGAATCTTTACAATCATCTGAACCTGATTATATCTTAAGGAATGTAGTCAAATCCGTATTTTGAATAAAAATAAAATATACATACTATGTGTATGTATTTATTATAAAAAAAAAACGGAACTAATAACAGATAGTAACTGTATGTGTGTGATACTAATGTGAAATTTTCAAAAATTATGGACTAAAATTATCATCTCTGCTTTATACTGCATCTAATTGGAAATATTTTTTCTCATTATTACTCTCATGTTTACATTTCGTTCTTTTTTTCTTTATTCCAAATAAGTTTATTTTCTGTTAATGTATTTGGTTCGAAACACGCCTTATTCCCACAAGTTAAGTCCAATTGGAAATTTGATCTAAAAACACCAATATGCTAATATTACACCAATCTCTATTCCCTCTTGCCAAAAAATGCTAGATAAATTAAAATTTATCTAAAATCTACTCTTTTAGATCTAGGATCGTGATTATTATGAATTCTCTCGCATTTCCTAATACCAACAATTTATTCTTTCCCAAACACTAAAAATCTTAACCTGTAAAAAAACCATCTCTATTTTCTATAGAAATGACTAAATTACCCTATTGATTAAATAACAATTAGCTTCAAAACATCGTTCAGCCGACTGTTTCTGGCAAAATTACAAAAAAATTACTATCTATGACAAATATATGCCAACTTTTTTGGTACTCTAAGCATTGTTTTATTTTATTTTTCTGAAGTGCTCTCAGTAAACTTTATAAAAATACAAATTTTGCATTGTCTCGATGGTCTAGAACACTCGGCCTTTTTGCATTTTTAATTGCTTTTTTCGATAAAAATGACTTTATATTTTATCAAGTGGTACATAGTATTTTAGAAATAATTCTTGCTACAACAACTCTTTATCATGGTTAAAAGCGGCTTTACTTCATCCAAGAATCTACATATCAGTTATTTGATACTCTGGGTGTCTTCGGTTTAGAGATTCTTTAAAGGGAAATTTAAAAAAATCCCCAATTTTGAAGATTTCTTCTGGGATCAGCATTTATCCATGTTTACTCCCATGATTCTATTTCATAAATTCCCTCTATTCATTAAAAATTATCCTTTATATTACACGCCTCGTTTTATTATGAATCTATAATATGACTACTATACCAAGCTTTATCAATTCTCTATTAAAAAACTTAAAAAGGAAAAATATATATTCATATATGTTATGCTCTTCAAAAACATCGTCCTATTACTATAAGAATGTTGTCACCTTTATAGCCCTGTTCTTCATAAACCCTTTATCTTTATTATTTTAAACCTCCTTGTAGCAAAGACCGTGATTATACTTCCTCTAAAACATTTTTTAGGTTAGTTATACCCCACAGAATCATCATTTTCTTGGAAAAAAATCATATAAAAGATCATCTTTAGCTGAGTCAATTATTTTTATGTTCGATTAGTATGTGCTTTTTGCTCAAATCGAGTGTCCTCTGTTAGTTTTAATTCTTTTATTTAAATAATACTGGGGTTAAATGAAGTTTATTTTAAAAAAATATCAACCTTCTTATCTTTTAGCTCCCCTGATAATTTCACTGCTCCTAATTCTCAGTTCGTAGTTTTGAATAAAATATCTATGCTATTACTAACCTCTAACAATACCAATACTTGATTCGACATTACATGACAAACCTATTTTTTTCTCCTTCTATTCGACTATTTATTCATCCTTACATTTAAAAGTGTAAATAAATACATTGTAGCCGATTCCTTTTCATTTGAGCCTATATTCTGTTAGAAGCTTGTTACTTTCATCTTTTTTGTAAAACTATCTTTTTGAAATAAGAAATTTGTTTTAAACTGTTATAAAACAAACTTTGAAAATCTCAAAGATTTTGGCATCGGATTCTCTAATTCATTTCCTGTAACTTTAGAACATTTTGAATTGAGCCAATGAAACTTTAAAACCACCCAGACTCTTAAGTTTAGTATTCTTATTGCACGGATTACAAATATAGATTCGGTTGTTTTTCTGTGAAAATTTTAGATTAGAAGTTTCAGCTTGGGGTTTGTTTAAAAACATATTTGGGCCTCTCCCACACACGCACAAACATCCAATGAGTTTTTTTACTACTTTTATCTTGCATCATTTGGAGTTATGAATTTCAAAGAGGGGAGTTTATTTTAAATCTTTTAAAAAAATTAAAAGAGTGAGAAATTTTGGGCTTCTTTGTCACCCAACTCCCCATTATCTCTCTAACAGCTCAATATCCAGAGATTGTTTATATTATTATGCTTTTAAATCCCTTGAACTCATTTTCTTAGACGATCTAGGAACATACATAACTATCAGAAATTTATCAATTCCTAGATCAGTGAAATCTGATCAGAGTTGGCTTAAATCATGTTTAGACTCAGCTCCAAGGAGTTTTCCGATTATCACAAACCAATTTTCATTGAAATTAAAAAGCTGATTTTCATAACCTGAGAGTGTCGGCATGGTTATCAATCCATAGATTTTCCTATTACACTTTCTGCTCCATTTTGCGCAGATAATTAAGATTATCTTGACAGTTTTGGGATCATCCGGTTTTTAGGACTGATTTTATTTATATTTTTTGCCATATAAAATTTCATATTTGAAAGTATCTGTGCCATTTTGAAAGTGCCCATTCGCACTCTCTCAATTTCCTGCAGTTTCATGTTTGGTTCCGGATGCGAAGTTAAAAGATTTATACTGATTTTTTGTCTCCATTCTTTTGTTTATATAACCACCTGAAGGTTTTAGATTGTCTACTTTATTTTCCTGTCGAATGTTATTGTGGTTATTTCTTCTTTTTAATTTCGTAGGAAAATTATTTTTATATATTTTACATTATCCGACACTTTGCTTTTTCAGATTAGATTGTTTGATCTCTGACTTCATTCATTCTAAATTCCTCACAAACATACCAACCAATATTTATTTTTATATAGTTTAAAATTTTTGTTTTTGATCTATATAGGATGTAGCACTAGTTCAGAAAGATATACAAAGCGCATAACGCATTTCATAACTTTTTTTTTGTTTTTTTATGACCAACTAAACTTCGCGTTTATTGATCACTTTATATACCGAATTTCTTTAATTGCTTTTGTTAGATATTTTTTATCTTTATAGTGTTTTTTTTTTTTACGGGAAATTTATTTTAAAGTCAATAAAAAGTTATAAAAACTAATTTGAAAAAATTAAAAAAAGTGAAAATTTTCAAAAATATTTTCACCCAACTCCCCTCTGCCGCTCTAGCAGCTCCATACCTCGAGGGCATTGGTTCAAGGGGATTATCTTTATAGTGTAATATCAAAATATTGAGATCCAGAGGGATCCATTAAAACGTATATAAATTCATTAGCGGCAATTTTATATTTCTTCGACCAATAACTAATTTCATTCCGTTTTCTTACTTTCCAATATCACGGATTCATCGACAAATATTAGTCCAAATATTCTTGAGATGATCCTGAGAACATATTCACCTTTAAATGCATCTATTTATTATTTATGTAGAAATCAAATGGAACTAGTGATTTTCATCAGCATTTTCACTGTACGCAGAGGTATTTAGTAGATTCGGTGGTATTTTATCTAGTCCTAAAAGCCAATTTTGCGTATTCTTACAGCCCATATATTTTGGTGAATAACATAACTTTGATTCTTACCGGGATAAGTTTATATATCATAACCATGTCTGCCATGCGAGTTTAGGCGATATTTATTTTTAATTTTCTTATCCTATATTTAGATAATTATGATTACTCAGAATTATATTTTTCGATATTTCTGAATCATCTTGCCTCTTGAAAAAATTCTAAATATATTTTTTTCAATACTATCTAATCTCGTTACTGTTGATTTTTATAGCAACATTGGAAAGGTTTTGGTTAATTCCATTTCACAATTTTTGGTACTGGAACTAAAATATTTATATTCATAAAGCTCTATAACTCTCAGGATATATACATTAAATCAGCGATTTTGAAAATTCTGCTTTTTTTTGGCAAAAAAATAATTATAGAGCTTGTTTTTTGTCTAATCAAATACTATAACCTTCATAGTGAGTGTATCAAAAAGTTCAGTAACAATATCAGTTCATCTAATAATGAAGCTTCACTCTTGTAAGTAAATACATTCGAAAATTAAAATATATTTGTGCTTGGTTTAGCTGCTGATAATCTCAGTATATTCTTTGTATGATGTATAAAAATAATTTTTCCGAATTTCAAATTTTTTCCTTTTTAGGTTAAAATATTTTTATTCATATCAAACTATCTTCCAACAGATATGCTCATCAATCTTATTGCCATAGCATTTGATTAAATCCCTATCATTCCTTCAGTGATTATCGACTTTCTCCCCATGGGCTATTTCTTTACGGAGATTTTATCTTTTAGCTAATAAAAAGTTATTAGCATAATTTAAAAATATAGAACTGTTTATTATTGTTTATTCTGACTCTCCAATGTCGCTCTAGAAGCTCAATACACCGAGGGGATTGGTTCAAGATTTTTTCTTGGAATATTTTCATTTTTCTATTTTAGTTGAATCTCATCTCGGACTTATTAACTTGCATTTATCTCTGTTTGGAAATTAAACATTCCTTCATAGACTCTACCTAGCTGATAATCTTTATATTTATTTCTACTAATCTCGATTTTAGAAATCGTCTTTTTTGACAATGGTTTTGGTAAGACCTCGGAGAATGCTGTATTAGCCTGAATTCTTTTTAATGATTCCCATAAAACCCCATTAATCGTTTTTGATAATTGATTTAGATTCATTTTATTATCAATCAAAAATCTTATTATTGCTACTAATTATTTTTTATGTATCCAATATATTACTTTTTGCTTCTATTTTTTTTGTTGTGATTTTAAGTAATCATAAAATCATTTGAGCGGTTATTGGAAATTGATTGGTATTTCCAAAAGATTTTTGAATTACAAAATTATGTCCTTCATCTTAGAAATGAGTGGAGTTTTTTCTTCTTCATTAGTTCTATTTAAACTCCATTTTATCTTATATCAAAATAATTATGTATTTCGGCTATTTTATTGTTTTTACAATAAGTTCGTGGTAATGGGAAAAGGTGGGAAAAAATGTGGCATTTAACCAGCCTATATATAAATCCAATTGCGATAAGATAATAATTAATTTGACTAGGATATCATTTATTTTTAAATTTGGGATTTTCCCTTCTCACAATCCCAAAAATAAACTCTTTAGATTTTTTGAGCCTGATATCGGTATTTGGTGTGTTAACATTTTGTAAGAGATTTCCGAATCAATTTTCTGTATTTTATTTACACCCTTAATTCATGTGAGCCATTTATATGATTATTTATATTCACTCATTCAAATACTAGGTTTTCTGTATCTGTATCTGTATCTGTAATTTTTTTTATTTAAATGGGTTTTCTGTAGACCAGAATATCGACCGAGCAGATTCGAGATAGTTTTTAAGCTCTTCTCTGTGAATTTTCAGGCCCTAAGATTAAATATCATTATTATGGGCTTATTAACATTCATATTAATTCGAGAGATCTAATCTCGTGCATATTTCTTTATTTTGATTTTTCTTCAAAAAAACATTGATCAAATTTGCATTCATGGAATTTTTTCCAATAAAATTCATGAAAAATGAGTTTTTATTTTATTTTATCATCTAATTTTAGTACTTTTAGATTTTTTTTTTCTCCCATGTGCGTAATTATTTTTTATTAGGTGTTAATATTAGGTCATAATAAAAAAAAAAATTAGGACTCTCTAAAAAAAAATTACGGATTTGTTTTTCACCAACTATACTCTCCTGAAAATTAATAAAAAATCCCAAACAATGATATTATAATTTTCCTAATTTCTTTTAACGTAATATACATGCATTTTTTTGATATCAAGAACAAAATAAACCAAAAATAACCCTAAACATCAAAAATTGGTTTTAAAATGTATTACTAACTTAATAAATTGCTGAAATATAAAAAAAAACCATCTCTTCACCAAAATATTTGGCTTTTTCTGCTATTTATAGGTGATAACGGTCTTATATTTTATTATCCTAACTTTAACATTTTTAAATACAATCTCAATTAAATAAATATAAGAGAAAATAATTTTTGGTAAATATTGAATCCATTAAATGAGACTTGTGGATGGAGAAAAACAGAGCACTGAAAAGATAGAATGATATTCATTACTGTTGCAATAACAGAAAAAAATATATATGAAACGAGGTAATGAAAATTTAAAAATAACTTTTTAGATGTAAAAAATGTAAAATTTAAAGACAAATTGTGATAATTTCTTGAAAATTGGTGCATCTGTATCGTTAAATAATAAATTGGCGATTTCAATGATGGATTTCAAAGAAAATAAAAAATAAAAGACATTATTATGTACCAAGAGATCGATATATATTATAGAATAATATGCTTTTCTGTATATGTCATAGCCTAAGAAGATAATATAAATCTAAATTTAACTTTTTTTAGACCGATGAACTATGAAAAAGAGTAAAAATAAACCCCAAACTAGAAAGAAATTTTACTATAGATTAATTAAAAATCGGAAAAATACATAAGTGTTTACCGGAACTAAAAAAAAAATTTAAAGGATTAATGGTGCATAAAAATTATATATATTTTCTTTAATTAGAATAAAAGACATTGATTATCCTGTGTTTTTTACAGTTTCAAGCAAAATTATAGAAAATCTTCCCCGCTGATCTCATATTAATCCGTAATAAAAGTGAAAGTTTACCTTTAAGAATATCCCAAAAATAAAAAAGCTTGTAATAAACATAACAAGACTTTTTTCAAATTTTAAAATATTATTTCAGATTCCATGCCATCATAACCAGTACTTTAAAAAAATTCATTCCACGAACCATCATAAGAAATTTTGGTTGTACACAAGAAGTGGTTTTTAAAAAAATGGTTCAACACGGAAATCTCAAATCAGCGAAAGTATAAATAATTATTTTTTTGAAATCAAAAAGATAAAAATAGAGTTATTTTCAAGTTAAATTTTTATATTTTCATTGAAAAATTCAGGGTTTCGGGGCGATAAAGCTTCATGGTTTTTTATACCAAACCCACTTTGTAAAAATAATATAGAATGGGAATAATGATCTAGAATCTTCACTCCAAGTATGAATAACCTCCTTTAAAGATTCAAATTTACTCTTAGAAATAAATATTTTGGTTGAAAATATTTAAAACCCCAAAAAATTATTCCGAAATTTGTTTAAATAGTTTAATATTTAGAAAAAAAAAGACTCGTATAAACTATCAGACATGTTGCACTCGTTTCTATATATTTACGAAACACGGATAACTTCAGTTTCATAGTAGAAGAGGTTGAATATCAGCTTAAGATTTAGATAATTATTAGAAATGAAATTGATGAAGAACTTATCAACAGAATGATTTTCAGTAATCACAGCAGTCTTACTCAGATCAATGGATATTTTGGATGAGCTATAATTTTAACATTCTATAAAAACATTCTATACTTCAAAGACATATCATGATCTTTCATATGTTCGAAATTTTTTATTCAAAAAAGGAAGAGTGTAAGATAATATCAATAAATGTTATTCCTCTTAAACAACAATATAATTCATAAAAATATGTTATAAATTTTTAGTCATTATTACCGTAATTTTTATTTAATATAAAATTGTATAAAATATATTAATTTTAAAAAAAATTAAATTTCATATAAAAAATGAGCTACCTAAAAATTTAATAAAGAATTGACAATTTTCACAATAGTCGTTATAAAATTTAAATCTTAATAGTTATATTGTATCTGTAGTAAAATAGTATGATAATGATCTCAATTTGATAAGGGGTATTCTATTGAGCAATAAAAAATCTAAATTATTTTTTTATCATGAATAGTAAATATTACTCGCATCTAACTTTTATATAATTTTAAATGCGTTCCAGTGATTCCAAATATATAAAAAGTATCACTTTTTTTTTGAAAAAAAAATTCTTTTAAAAAATTTATGTTTGAATATATTTATTTCTAGATTTTCTACTTTCTATTTAAAGTATATAGCAAATTTTTTTTAAAAGGATTATTTACATATCTTATTATACAAAATATAATAAGAGATTCTTAGGATTTTTAATATCTTTTAATAATAAACGAGATGGATATGCATTAGACTTTATAAGAGGTTATATAGGCTAATACATATTTGTAAAAAAAATTTAAAAACTCTTTTCCGCAAAATTTACATCTAACTGTAAATACAAAATTAACTTTTATATTTCAATAAAACATTTAGGTATAAAATATTAATGTTAGACCTAATAGTTTAAATGCGCATATTTCTGAGGTTTTTTAAGAAATTTTCGGATTTAATTGTGATTTTAAATTGAATAATGGCTAATTATTTTATTTATTTGTGGATTTCTAGTTTTATTTCTATTTTTTTATCATTCTCTTGTGAAAATTTGTTTTAAAAATACATATAAAAACTATTATCTGGATATTTATTGTTGAAATCTATTATAATTTTGGATTTATGTCTTAAAATATATATTTTTTAATATTTTTTATTAATCCCATTAAATAATTTTTTAGAGTACTATCTTCCTAATTAAAATAAAAAACAACTTTAAAAAAATGAAGGTCTATATCATAATCGTAAATTTCAAAATATCTATTTTTAACTTCTTATTTCTAATAATTGAATAATATTTATTGATTTTATTAAAGCTTAAGATATTTCCGGATGTGATTTTATATTTGAGAGCTATTATTGATAATTTCATGATATATTTACTAGGATGATGTTTTGGACTCACCTCTCTATAAAATCAGTACCATTATTTTTTATTTTTTTTTATTTACTAAATTTATTTATTTTAGATTTTCTAAATTAGATGCCTTTGTTTTTGGAATTTGTTTTAGGTTAATGTATCTACTATTTTATTAAAATCTTTTTTTAATGTTCTCCCATCACAATTTAGTAAATATTTGAATCCCCAGAAAGATAATATTTTTATCTTTTTTTTATATTACGGCAGATATCCTGTTGTTTTTATAAAAAATTTCTATGAAGAAATTTTTTTATATTATATCTTTTGAATTCAGTTATTCGCAAAGTTAACGTTCCAGTGGCAAAATTTACATTTTATTCGGAATTTGAAAAAATTTCATTGGATTATTTTTTTCAACATTTTTTAAATAATGTTACTCTGATCTTAAAATATTGGGCTTTTTAAAATTAATCCAAGCTTCCTTGAAGAATTATAAGGAAACAATTAATGTATCTCTTTCTTATATAAAAAAGGGTAATATGTTTTTCTCATATTTTTTTAAAATGGAACCACCATCCAATATTATAGGTATTGATCTTATCCTTTCATGTATGCGAGCTAATTTTATAAATATTATCGATCAGGTAAAGTCATTTTACAATTGATTTGACCACGTAAAATATACTAGCACCCACAAAATTAATATTTTTGATTATAAATATATCCTGTTTCAGCCGAAAAGTTTGATATAGGCCCATTTACTTTCAGAAAATATAATTATTTTTACATAAGATCATTTTAATCCCAACAAAATCAAAAAAAGAGTAAAAAAAGATAATTTTGTACCTCGGACCATCCTTAATCACATTTTTAATCTCAGCGAGTGACCTGGAGACATATTTGACATCATATTTGTTTTTTCCGTAAATTTGGTTTCAGAAACGACCAAATTTTTGTGTATGTGCCTCCAGTGCAAAAAATTTTCAAGCAGCACAGTTATTCTTAAATAATAAAGTGATTTTTGATTCCTTTGAGTATAGATATACTTTTATTTAATTATATATCATAGTTGTAACTGTTTTTTTATTCGAGGTGTGGGGGGGGGGTAGTCCGAATATTACTCCTGAAGACAAGGGACATTTTCTAATTTTTTGTTTTTAAATCCCATTTTTTAATTATTTTTTTTTGCGGTGCTATCTTTATCGAACATTGGTATTAATTGACAGGTACAATTAGAAAATCTTTATTCAAATATTTTTGGTAAATTTAAAATAGAAAACAATATATCTCTAAATATTTTCGTATTTTTTTTAGGATTAATAATAGGAAACGATATTTATCTCGTTTTTTCTTGGCTTTTTGGCTTTTTTTGTTTATAATAATTTTGAATTATAGATAAAAAAATACTCGGCTATTTTTTGAATAACATGAAGCAGTCTATTGTTTATCTAAAAGCTTTAATCATCAGTCTTAGTTTAGATAATACGTAAAATGGGAATATAAATTAAAAAATATGATATTGGAATTCTGTAATTTTATTGGCTGATTAAATTTAAAAAAATATAAAGGGGAAAGAGAGAGTAAGTATTTTCACAGATTAATACATTAAATTGATAATTTTGAAAATAATTTCGTCATTTTGCCCCATGGTTGGCAAGTTTATTCAAAAAAACAAAAAAAACTTTCAATATGCATTTTTTTACGGTAAATTTATTTTAAAACTAATAAAAATATGCAAAAAACAATTCAAAAAAGATAAAAAAAAGTTTCAGTTATTTTGTAAAAAACTCCCCTCTGCCCCTTATACACCTCTAAACCTTGATAGTATTGATTAAACAGTGCTCGATAAATTGAATAAATTCAAGAACTAAAATTCTATAGGTAAGCAAATTTCGATCAGGAATTTGACTTTTTCCAGCACAAATTTATGATTGGTGGTTTCAGCTTGTAGCAGAATCAAATAATTTTAGACCCCCTCCCCCCACCAATGAACTTTCAAACTATCACCAACCTGGTTTCATTGAAATCAGAATGATGATTTTTTATTTCTGAGCGGAATATTTCAGATATGAACCGACTGATCGTCTCATTTCGCTGTTTTCCAATATAGAGCAATTTAATATGATATGTTAGACATTATCAGGAGCATCTATTTTGCAGAAGGGTATATTTTTTTAAATTAACAATCTAAAGATTTCATATTTAATGGTGTTTGAACGAATATGAATGATTCATTCGGATTTTTCCGATGTCTTGGAGGCCAAGTTTCAGGTCAGGGTACAAGCGCTGAAGATTTATATGACTTCTTTTTAAGCCGATTTTTCTCCCCTTCTTCAACTGGTGGTTTTTATACATTTTATTTTTATTTTTCCTGTCACTATGGTGATGTTTGCTTCACCTTTTGAATTTTGAACACAAAATTTTTTTATCCATCTTGTACTGCCGGTCACTCAAGTGGCCTTTCTGGCCTTGATGGGCGACTTAATGAGGTCGGCTATCCTTGTTTTTAAAGTTGGCCATTTGTGATATGCTCGCTCTCGAGCAGTGCTGGTTTTTAGGAAGACATATTTTATCCCCAGTTCGGCTCAGAACCATTCCATGGCGACAGACTTACCAACTTTGGCAACCAGTCTGATCGCTTTGTCGATTTCGGTCCGGATCGGCTTGACTCTGGCTTCGCTTATACCAAAGGTCTCGCCTCTGTAACAGCCAATAGGCATTA